>JAJQKJ010000500.1:0-54654 GCA_029574335.1 Rana kukunoris | reverse complement strand
CGGCAGTTCAATTGCGACACTTTCTGGAGTCACTGGGACCAATAAGTAGGTTTAAACGGGAACTGACTAAATTTGAAACATACTGTAACGAGAAGGAACCCCTTGATCGAATAATATCAAAGATATATACGTTGCTTATAGCTCCACTAGAGAATTATGAAATGCCAGCAAATAATAAGTGGGGGAGGGACCTTAATAAGATCTCCACACCAGCCCAGTGTCAAAAGATTTTAATACTAGCCTTAAATACATCAATATGTACCACAGCGCAGGAATCAAATTACAAATTACTGACCAGGTGGTATTACACACCAGAAAAATGGGAAGGCTCTCTCCTGAAGCTTCACACCGATGCTGGAGATGCAACAGAGATCGAGGAACTTTACTTCATACATATACTGGACATGCCATAAAATTAGGCAATATTGGCGAGAGGTACGAAATATATCTAAAAAAATGGTGGCATGGCCTGTGCCGGATGATCCAGAGTTCTTCTTGTTGCATCTCTTGCAACTACCTATACAGGTATATAAAAACTCGGTATTATGCCATATGGTCAATGTGGGTAAAGCATGTATAGCAAAAAATTGGAATTGCAACGGCACAAGACAGAAAAGAGCAATACAATAAAACTTCAATATGGAACATATTTGTTCAGTCAGAAGAAGGGAAGAGACTATTGGGAAACACAGTTGGGGAATAGGACCCCCTAAGAAACGAGAAAAATAGAGGAGATCAATATCCATGGACCTCCATGGGGGCAGGGGAAGAGGAGTGAAGAGAGTATGGGGCAGGGGGGAGATTATAATGTATTATTTTCCGTGGGTTTTTTTTTTTTTTTGTTTTGGGAGGGGATAAGGGAGGGATTATAAAAACGTCAAAAGAGGCAGAGAGAGATAAAAGACAAGGATAACTAGAAGAAAGAGAGGTATAATATGGTGGGTTTTTTTCTGTGGTAGAATATATAGAAGAATATATGGACAGTAAAATAAAGACGATAAAGAAAGAAGAAAGGGAGAAGTTTAAAAATAGATTTAAAGAATGCAAGGAGATGAGAAATGTACCATGTTTTGAAATACAATAGGACCTTTAATTGTATTGATAGATGTATTTTGTCCTTGAAATATATATATAAATAAAGAATATAAAAAAAGGGAGTAAAAAAAAAAGAATTGTATTGTGACTGTACTGTCTTCCCTGATGTTGTAAAGCGATGCCCAAACTGTTGGCGCTATATAAATCCCGTATAATAATAATAAATCATAATAGCCCACACAAACGGGCACTGAGTAACAGGAAGTGCTGCTATATTTGGGCTGTTTGATTGTACATTATCCACAGCTGGCAGCAGGTGAAGCTTGTGAGTCCAAGACAATGCATCAAGCTGGGAGAACATTGCAACGACTCCAGAGCTCCCCCATAGCACAACAGGTAAGGCTGCAACTGTGGAACCAGGAGCATCCCGGTTCAATGACACCCAGGTACATTACACACACCAGTCATATAGTGATGCTGTGCTGCAGTGAAAAATACATTTGTGGAAAAAAAAATGCCATTTCTTCTTTGTCCAAAAAGTTACAACTTTAAACTTACCCTACCTCTTACTAAATACATTGGACTGTCTACTAAAAGGGGTCATTTAGGGGGTAGCATTTTAGTGCCTCAGGAAAAGGTGATTAAATATCACCAAAAGAAAGCTCTACCTGTTTTTAAAAAAAATGAAAATGATTTCATATGGGTATAGTGTTGCAGGACTGAGTAATTGTCATTCAAAGTGTGACAGCACTGAAAGCTGAAAAATGGCCTGGGCAGGAAGGGGGTGAAAGCATTAAAGTAGTTAAAGACTTCTACTGGTGTACAGTGCCATCTGTTTTGTTGCTTTATATACAGACTTAATATATTGGTGTAAACTTGAAAGACATTCCATAAACACTATGGGGTAGATTCACATACATCAGCGCATCTTTGTGCGGGCATAGCGTATCTTCATTACGCTACGTCGGCGCAACGTTGAGAGGCAAGCATGGTATTCACAAAGAAAATGCGATCAGCGTTGCGCCCGCGTAGCGTATAGTTGTCGGCGTAAGCCGACGTAAGTCAAAGTAGGTGGAAGTGGGCTGGAAGTGGGTGTGATATATTAAAATGAAGCGTGACCCCCTGCAAATGATGGGCTGAGCTTCAAAAAACGAACTGCACATGCGTCGTCTCTTGGACGCATCCCAGTGCGCATGCTCACAGTCACGTCAAAATAACACGTCAAAATAACTGCCTAAGATACGTCAAAACAATGCGCACAACGTGAACGTAACCTACACCCAGCCCTATTCACGTACTATGTAAACACCGTGCACGACGTAAAATTCGATAGCGTCCATTTCCTGGTCCATACCTTTGCATGGGTTGCGCCTCCTACATGAGGAATAACTTTACGCCGGACGTAACCCTTACGCAAATCGCCTAAACCAATGCGCCGGGCGCATCAACGTTCGTGAATCGGCGTATTTCTCTCATTTGCATATCTGGATCGAAACTTCCATATGCATCCAGCGTTAATATGCACCCACGATACGCCGGCGTAGGAAAGTTATGTCGGTCGGAAGAAGCCTATTTTTCGACGTAACTTAGTTTGTGGGTCTGGCGCATAGATACGACGGCGCACATTTGTACTTACGCGGCGTATCTGTAGATACGGCGGTGTAAGTGCTACGTGAATCCGGGCCATTATGCTTGGTGAAATGAGAACCTTAAAATTAATGATTAAAAACATAGGCCCAGATTCAGGTACATCTGCGCATTATTGGACCGGCGTAGCGCACCGCCTTTACGTTAGACTTGCGCAATTTTGCCGCGTAATCACCCTATTCTCGTAGCTTTTGAGCAGAAAATTGCGCATGCGTAACGTTTTTTCAGAGGCGTAAGGCGGAGTAATACAAATTGGGAAGGACGTGGGCGTGTTACATTGAAATGAGCCGTGACCCCATGCAAATGAAGGGCCGGCCGGCTCGCGCATGCGCACTTGAAGGAGACCATGGTCAGCTCCGCTGTGCGCATGCTCACAACTCGGGAGCGGCGCAATCAGTGAATTGGAAATGGACTAGGGCAACGTTGTGAACTACGCAAACAGATAAATAGACACACACAAACGCACTTGCATTGCAAAAGTACATCCTTTGTCCCTTCCCATTTAACCAAGTGCTTTTGTCCTGTTGTTCGTGAGGGTGTTGTTTTGTAGTTGTCAGATTAGTGTTGTGTGATCAAGTGTTTGTTAGTAGATCTTTGAAAGTGTTTTTTGATAAGTGTTTGAGAGACTGTTTGTTTGATTGATATATTTCTGTTTGTTTGTTTTCTTGCTGTTTTTTTGCTGTTTGTTTTTGTGACTGTTTCTTGCTGAGTAGTTTTCTCTTTGTGTGTGTTCTTGCTTGATTGGTTGTGCTTGTTTTTGTGAGTGATTTTTGTTGACTGGGAGTGAGTTTTTTTTGGAAGTATGACAGAGAGAAAGCGAAAGCTCAATTTTACAGTGTGGGAAAAACGAATTCTTGCCCGGCCATTAGCGATTATGGGCGTTTCCTCCACGGCCTGGACAGTGCCAACACCAACCCGGCCAGGAGGAGGGAGATTTTGGATATGATCACTGAGCAGGTCAATTCAGCGGGGAGGGGGAGACACACGGACCCGGGTCTGGGATTGACACAAAAAATCAATGACCTCCGGCGTCTGGTCAAACAGAAGCTGGCCAGAATGCAATGCCCATGCCAGGGGCACAGGGGGGGCCCACCATGCCGTATTAGGCTGACAGCGGAGGAGGGTGCGGTGGCCCTGACCTTTCATCGGCATGAAGTTGAGGGCTGCCCGGCTTTGACTCAAGTCCGGAGCCCGTGGTGCCAGGTAAGTATTTGTTTAATATCAGGTGTGTAGCATGTGTGGGGGAGGGGGTGAAAGGAATATGTGGCAAGTGTGTGGATCCTCCAACCTGTGATTGTTTTTGTGTCATCCACAGATGTGCAGGAGGGTGCAGGGCCACCTGGCCTGACCGCACCATCCCCAGGACAGCAGCCTAATGAGGCCCCCCCAACAAGGCCGGAGTCCACGGAGGAGGTTCAAGAGGAGGAGGAGAATTATGAGGAGGAGGAGAATCATGAGGAGGAGGAGTCCATGTCAGGCACTGGACGTTTGGTTTTTGAGGACTCTTCCCCTCTGGCTGGCAGCAGGCAGCCCTCCCTAAGGGGGAGCCCCCCTCCTCCCCCAACATGGCTCCCCTCCCAAGGGCCTCCCCTTCTCCCCGGCCACAAGCATCAGCTGGAGGCAGGATTTCATCCCAGAACACCAGGGGGTTGGCCGATCTCCTGCCCGCCACTCTGAGAAGGGACCAGTTTCTCCAGACCCGCCATCTGGGACAGGTCAGCCAGACATTGGTGCGGATGGAGGAGAGCCTGTCCTCCATCAAGGATACGCTGGGGAACCTGGACTCCCACTCCCGGGCTTTCACAACCTGCCTAAACGACCTGCAGACTACATCAGCAGGCGTTGGGCAGGATGTGAGGGCCCTTACCCAGGCTATCCAGGCCAACACGGCAACACTTGGTGCTGCCCTGGACAGAATAGCCGTGGCCTTGGAGGGCAGGCCGCCAGGTGGGCAGAGGGCTGCTCCTCCTTCCCCGGTTTTACCCCTCCCCCATGAGTCTCCCCTGAGGAGCTGGGACCGTGGCCGGGGGCGCCCCAGGCGTGGCTCACGTAAAGGGCAATAATTATTTTTTTCCCCCTTTTTTTTTTTTGCTGGAAAATTTTTGCTTTTGCAGGTATTTTTTTTTTTTGGAGTTGTGAATGCTGTTTGAATGTGGGGGTGACATTCCTGCCGGAAAAGGGGTGTCACCCTCAATTTTGGTGGAGAAGGGTTCCCCAGGACCAGGGAGAAGTGATCCCCAGGTCCGTGTGAATGGTGTATGAATGTACAGTGACATAATTGGAGCCTTGGCGTGGCGTTGCTGCTCACAAGTCCTGCATGGTGGACTGGTGCCAATCCAATTTGATGTGGATGTGGGGTGTGTGTGCTAGGGACCACAGTGTTGTGCATGCATGCATTCTCATTGTGCCATGATTAATGTGTGTGTTTAACGTGCAAAGATGCCCAATGTGAGTTGTCTCCTGGCTGCTCTTCCCTCAGAAGACGGGGTAGCCTCGGTTAGGGGGGGATTGTCTGGTTCAGGGGTCAGGTCATCACGTAGGCCAATCTGCAGGCCCTTTCTTACTGCGAAGTTGTGCAGCATGCAACATGCACCGATGATCTGGCACACGAAGTTTGGAGAATACAAGAGGGTACCCCCAGACTTATCCAGGCATCGGAAACGTGACTTTAGGAGGCCAAAGGTGCGCTCCACCACTGCTCGTGTTTGGGCATGTGCTTGATTGTATCTTGATTGTATCTTTCCTCTCCTGGGGTTTGGGGGTTCCGGAGTCACCTGTAAGGGAAAAGACAGGAGGATGTTAGTCATGCATGTGCCCCTTGTGATGTGTGCATCATGGGAGGGGATAGTCATGCCTGACTCCCATGTCACTCACCAACCAGCCAGGTGTCCCCATACACGTTCTGATCGAATTCCATTCAGATGTGGCATTGATTGTATATGTAGCTGTCATGGTGGACCCTGGTGTGTTTGGCACGGACGTGCCATAGAGGCCTTGTGGCATCGACTATCACCTGTACGTTGATGGAATGACCATGCTTCCGATTGCGGTACATGTGCTCTGTCTCCTGGGGGGGCTGGAGTGCCACATGTGTGCAATCAATGGCCCCCACAGTGCGGGGAATCTGGCAATTCTGTAGAAATCTGTCATTGCCTTCAGCGAGGTCCTCAGTGGTGGGTTTGATGATTGGTTGGCCATGCGTTAGGATTGCAGGGACAACTGGTGCACACATCTGCTCATGGAGGATTGTGACATCCCAGCCACCACTCACTTGTATGCTGAAAAGAGCCATGGCAAGGACATGGAGTGTGTGCCATGACCTTGACCAGTGGCTTGCACTGATGTGAGCGGTGTGTGTTGGGCTGGAGTGTCCTCCTGCAGGGTTGTGGTTAATTCCAGGATGACATGAGGGGTGAATCTGAAGATGCGATTACACCTCAGAATCACTCATGCCAAAAGGTCTATGCGGGTGCGGTATATCCTCCCGTGCCATCCTCCGTGCCTCATCCTTCTTTGTTCATCTAAAGTCAGTATAGTATAGCTATGTGCGACGATGCCCCTGGATGTTGGCATTACAGATTGTTGTGCAGCACGTGTGACTGCTGAGCTCCTCACTAACAGTGTTGCTTTATCTAACAAGTAGACTTTTTTTCTCTTTTTAGACCAGCTTTTATATGCTCTAATTTTAGACAGGACATTTGCTGTTGCGCACATGCGTTGCCTGCGCTGCCCCCAACGTTCTTTTGTGGATCCCCGTATGTCCCTCATTAGCATATTTGACTAGCAAATCAATGGTCTGTCTAGCGCACTTTTGCACGGACGGATGCGCCAGTCTAACGAAATTACGCGGGACAAAAAAAAATAGATTTTTTGCGTATCTCGTTCTGGGGATGCCGTGCATCGAAACGCACGCGCACATTTCGACTTACGCACGCGCATCTCCTGTTGCGCAGGCGTAATCGCTCTGTGAATCTGGGCCATAATTTTTAATTCTCAATGAACCTTTTACCTTTATAGAATATAACACTGCCTTGTCTCTTAGACGTGCACTAGTTTTCATTTTATGCTACTTTTTTTTTATTTTACTGTCAAGTTGTGTTTTTTTTACTACTAAGCATAATTGAAGATGATTTCAACCAAACATGGATATATATTTTCTGCACAACATGACTGAATAAATCTTTGCAGCCATGAAATGAGAAAATGGTGAAATCCAAGGACTGGTGCCAACGTGCATAATGTGATAACAGCTGGGTGCTCCACAATGACAAGATGGATTATTATTAATCTTAAATAATTCTGGACTTACAAATTGGAAGAAAATGAACAAATGAGAACAGCCTGCCAGATCTATTTCAGTGTTGGACCTCATGCTATGGTATTACATAGCTTCATACATATGGACTACAACATCCAGATGTTGGCCAAGCTTCAAGAGCAATATCAATTACTAATAAAGTCACAAGCACAACGTGAGCAGTGTTTTATGACACACTCACATGAATTCATTGCAACATTTCTAGAGATACAAGACTGCATCTATTCTTTGATTTCTTAGGAAAACCTGTGGCAATGTTTCCAGGAATAAGGCATTGAGATAGATAAAAGAAACATGACTTTTCGTGTATTTTTGTAATAATACTTAAAGCATAAACACAATTTCTGTGATATTGTATATTCTGGCTGGAATGAAGAGTTCGTTGAACAGACTTGTTCTGATCCAGCTGTGTCTTCTTAATCCCAAAAGTGTTACATGTACACAAAAAGCTAAAAACGAAAGCAATTTTATTTCTACTTCTAAGAACGATTTATTGAAGATATGTGTATAGAGAATGTGAAATCTGTAACATGCTGTCTATAGGGGGTCCATCTAATTTTACAGCTTTATGTACCAATATACAATAAGATGGATTGCTCAATTAAAGTGTTGCAGCTATTTCCATTTATGATGTTTTCATATTGTCCAGCTAGTTGTATAAAATGTGACATTCTAAACTACACTTTTTTATGGTCTCAAAAATACTAAAATATTATTTTAGCATATCAATAAAACAAAGCGCATATGTTATTGTGCATTTATTGTGATGATAAAAAACAATATAATTCACTTTAAACATGTCAAAATTATTAAACACTGACATAATTAGCTCAAATTATTATTTCCTTATATTATTAGGAGACACTATCAGTGTGGGATTATAGAAGATTGATTTCAGAAATCTATCCAATTTTTTTCCCATACAATCACACACCATCGGGATAGATCAGTTCCAGAAATGTGTGGAATGAGATCCTGTCCATCTGGCTAGGAACTCCACCACTCCTAGTACCAAAGGGAATAATCTAAGTGGACAGGAAATATCTGCTTTGCATGATCTTTAAAATGACAGTTCCATTATGGTATGTAATTCTGACAAAGGGGGTTTAGTGGAGGTAATGGATGCAAGTATGTACAGGGATGATCTTTGATATATGTACAGGGATGAAGCTATCAGACAGTTGACAGATCAGAAAACATACTGTAGACTATAAAGTGACAACACAGGAGTATCTAAGAGTACTTTGTATAATCTAGTAGTTCAAAAGGCCTGGACCCTTTACATGGCAGTCCCATAGTCATGGGTATAGGCTTTTTAAATGAGCCCTTGGGACAATGGTAGGATGGCCAACTACAACCAATAGTATGTTCCTTGCCAGGTTACCTTAACCACTTGCTTACTGGGCACATATACCCCCCTCCTGCCCAGGTGAAATTTCAGCTTCCGGCACTGCGTCGCTTTAACTGACAATTGCGCGGTCGTGCGACGTGGCTCCCAAACAAAATTGACGTCCTTTTTTTCCCACAAGTAGAGATTTCTTTTGGTGGTATTTTATCGCCTGTGCGGTTTTTATTTTTTGCGCTATAAACCAAAAAAATACAATATTTTTTACTTGTTGCTATAATAAATATCCCAATTTAAAAAAAATCCCAGTTTAGGGCGATAAGTATTCTTCTACATATTTTTGGTAAAAAAAATCGCAATAAGCGACTGGTTTGCGCAAAAGTTATAGCGCTTACAAAATAGGGGACAGAATTATTATTTTTATTTATTAATTTTTTTACTAGAAATGGCGGCGATCTGTGATTTTTATTGGTACTGCGACGTTATGGCGGACACATCGGACACTTTTGACACATTTTTGGTGCCATTCACATTTATACTGCGATCAGTGCTATAAATGTGCACTAATTACTGTATAAATGTGACTGGCATTGAAGGTGTTAACACTAGGGGGTGAGGAAGGGGTTAAATGTATATCCTAGGTGTGTTCTAACTGTGGGGGAAGGGGGGGGTGACTGGGGGGGTGACCGATCTGTGTCCCTATGTACAAGGAACACAGATCGGTCTCCTCCTCTCCAGAGACAGGACTCTGTCTCTGTGTAAAACGGAAATGAGAGATGATCTATGAGATCATCTCTCATTCGCCGCACAGATCGCATCGCAAACGGCCACTCTGATTGGCCGTTCGCCGCGATCTGTGATTGGCTGTGTCCAAGGGACACGGCCAACACAGGGCTTCCCCGCAGCGCACTCTGGAGCACGCGCTGGGAACACCCAGAGGGGCGGCCGTCTTTTGATGGCGGGTTGGATATTCAGGCCCCGTGCTGTAGCCCTGTAACCTTATGAAAGATGTAGTCTGGCAGCCACACTATGTCTGGGTCATCTGTGATGTCTCCAATTTGTATTCCATTATCCCACATTATTTGGATAGGGAGGCGGTGTCCTTCTATGTTGAGTACCACACTGATTTATCTCTTAATCCCAGCGGACAAATGTGCTGGAGGTTTTGTAGTATTTACTTACTCAGAATTTCTTTTTTTTTTGTTGATGTCTTTTATCTCCAAGAATGTGGGGCCGCAATGGAGATGACATTTTCACCCTTACTCGCCAACCTGTTTATGGGTTGGTGGAGCAGTCCCACATCTATGGAGATTCCAATCCATTCAGATCGTAAATACATGTTTTTTTGTCAGTACATAGACGATCACCTGTTCATTTGTGACAGGAGGACCTTGACTCATCTTTGTCTTTTCTATACTCTAATACCAGCAACTTGGCCTTCACAGGTCATTTAGAATTTTCAGAGATCCCCTTCTTGGATGTTCCTTTAGTAGCATCAGAGAGTCGGGTCATAACTCGTCTATACAGAAAGCCTTTGGCTGGAAACAGCCTTTTTCTGGTTCAGTCGAGCCACCCTATACACACAATTAGGGGTATACCAGTGGGACAGTTTGTCCGTAAATGGTTAACCCTGCTGTCTGAATGTATCGTACAGTAAAGATGCTTCTCTCTCTCAAATTCTCCATTTACGGACTGTAACAGGATGACCCGTAACGGAATGACCCGTGACACCCAGAGACTTTTGAGGGATGGGGGATACTCCTTTGCCAGCAGCCCTAAGAACTCTTGGGTCTAAGTTTATCCTGTGCCCCTTTTGGGCATAGGGTGGCTAATAAATCATAATCCATGTATTACATGAGATGGGACATAATAATAATAATTCATGTTTGCAGGATATACTGAAATATTACAAGTGGTTTATGTTGACCTGACTAGGTCAACCAGACAGTGACTCATTCCTCTGTGTAACAGGCTGTTGAAATGCTAAGTGAGGCTGGCTCCTGAAAGACATTTCATTGTGTGATAACATGGTTTAAAGCCTATTGATGCCCAGGTGTGACTACCTGTCTGTCGGAGACAGGCCGTCTGTCTAAAGATGTGGATTGAAGGGAACTTATTGTGTGATGGTATTTTGTTTGAATTCTATTGATAAAAGTATGTGATTAAAGCTCCCCATGGTGTGAAGGGGTGGAGATTTCATTGTCCCTTTGATTACTGTCACATGCTTGTAACTGCATAAAAAGCTGAGAAGAAACCATTAAAGCATTCATTTATTTTGAAACCAGAAGATAGAGCTGTCAGTCTCATTTTCTGGGGAATTAATTTGGATCGTGTATGCAGGATTGTCGAAATGTGTCGGATAAGCTTGTCATGGGTGGATGGAAGGTCGTAAATGGTGGTGACCGTTACACGGACAAACTGTCCCACTGGTGACACTTTAATGTATTAGAAGAAAAAATTAAACAGTAAAGTTAGCCCAATTTTTTGTATAATGTGAAAATGGATGTTGTCAGTGGCAGCTGTGATGAAATGGAATGGGATGAGTGGCAGCAGTGATTGGATAGGATGGGATGAGTGGCAACGGTGGTGGGGAGGATGGGATCAGTGGCAGCTGTGGTGGGAAAGATTAGGTTGGGATCAGTGGCAGAGGTGCTGGGATGGGATGAGTGGCAGCGGAGCTCATCCTTACCACACACTGTGTGTTCTGTCCAATTTGATTGCACTCTCAAGCTGCCTCTGTGTTGGACTGCTGGAGAGAGGGTGGCTTTTTTGCACCCATCCTCTGCTTCCTCCATGGATCAGTTGGGAATATTATACTATGTTTGATCTTATTAGAAAATAAAAATGTATTCTTGTCTTTCTTCTTTGACATTGGGATTATTTCTTTATTTGGAATGCTATTATCTTTATAATGTAGGGTGCTACTTTTTTATTTACACCCCCTCTCTTCTTTTGTAGTTGTCTTCCTTTATATATTTTTACTTTGTTTCTTTTTCATATGTAGTATTGATTTATTTTTATATCATGTGCACTCCCTTAGTTGTGTGATTGTGAGGTGATATTATTGGTCTTACCTGCAGTCTTGGATATATAAGGAAATGCACAATCCTGGGGTAACGGTCAATTATTAAGCACAGCAGTTTGTAACGCATTCGCTGATTTCTTGGATGTGGATTGTGTATCTTTGTTTTTATTAGATTTACAATAAAGGATTCATTTTACATGCTGAAAGTGCTGCCATTTCTATTTTCTTAACATTATTTCCTTAGCTACTTATTTCATAACTTCAATAGAAGCTTTAATGTTTATTTGGATCAAATGGTTGTCTTTAAATCAAACAGTAAATATATTTCTGCAATTTGTAAGGTAGGGATGTAGGTCCACTATTTATAGCTATTAACCCCTATGCATCCTTGGTAGCATGCCATTTTTATCTGGTTAAAATAAACGCTGTGCCAACAGATAATCACATCAAAATCTAAACAGAAATAAACAGTTAAGAACTCATATCAACTGTAGGCCTGGATAAATCCCCAATATAATCATTCAGTTCAAGAACATTTTCATTATTGTTCAACTTTAATACCCAATAGGAAGTCAGACTTATACGGTAATTAGATTTGGTTACCTACAATAAATATACTAATTTGTCTTAATAAACAGGTCTTATAATAATATGAACAAACTTCACATTTTGTAGTCCAGCTTACATTTTTTAATAAAATTGCCGCATAATCCACTTGAAACTGTAATTTTTCCTACCTTGGTAAACAGACAAACAAATTCTGGTCATGTTCACTCATCCCTAATGCTGAACTAAAAATACACAGATATTTCTGCACATAAAGTTGCTAGTGCCATTAAAAAGGAAAACTCCTACACTATAAAGAATATAGCGATAGCATCTCCCTCTTCACAAAACACTCTATATACATTAACTGTAGCATATTTGTCATTAGGGAATTTGAATATGAAATATTCATAGTGTTTTTCCTTCCAAAAAAGGCATAGACGGAAAGAAATCAAGTCAAGAATCAAAAGGTATCACCTAATGAATAGCACATGTTCACTTTGCAAAATTAATTTTCACCTAACTTTAAATCTCTTCTTTTTATTTGAATTGATGCTCTTATAATACAGCTTGTGCTTTTAAACATTAACAGAACATACATAAAAATATGCATTTAAAAATACATTTCTAAAATATTTCATCATTTACCATGTACCATTTGTGCATTTTTACTACTTCAATACCCCCCCCCCCCCCCACACACCCACCCTCTCCCCCAGACCCACACCACCTAATAACCACCTTTTAACTACTAGACGACCGCCCGCCGTTATATTACTACGGGATGGTGGCACTGCTCTAAAGCGGCCGCTAGGAGGCGTGTGCACCGCCGGGCACGCGCGCTCGTTCGTTACAGAGCGGGGACTGGGAGCTGTGTGTGTAAACACAAAGCTCTCGGTCCTGTCAGCGGGGGAAACGCTGATCTTCTGTTCATACAATGTATGAACAGAAGATCAGTGATTTCCCCTAGTGAGGCCACCCCCCCCATACAGTTAGAACACACCCAGGAACACACTAAACCCCTTCCCTGCCCCCTAGTGTTAACCCCTTCACTGCCAATGGCATTTTTATAGTAATACAATGCATTTTTATAGCATTGATCGCTATAAAAATGCCAATGGCCCCAAAAATGTGTCAAAAGTGTCCGAAGTGCCCGCCATAATGTCGCAGTACTGAAAAAAAATGCTGATCGCCGCCATTACTAGTAACAAAAAACTATTTTGTGAACGCTATAACTTTTGCGCAAACCAATCAAACGCTTATTGCGATTTTTTTTAATGAAAAATATGTAGAAGAATACGTATCGGCCTAAACTGAGGAAAAAAAATGTTTTTTTATATATTTTTGGGGGATATTTATTATAGCAAAATGTAGAAAATATAGCATTTTTTTCAAAATTGTCTCTCTATTTTTGTTTATAGAGCAAAACATAAAAACCGCAGAGATGATCAAATACCACCAAAAGAAAGCTCTATTTGTGGGAAAAAAGGACGCCAATTTTGTTTGGGAGACACGTCGCACGACCGCGCAATTGTCAGTTAAAGCGACACAGTGCCGAATCACAAAAAGTGCTCTGGTCATTGGACAGCAATATGGTCCGGGGCTAAAGTGGTTAAATCTCTGTCTCATCTATATTCTTTTTGGTTTCTATTCTTCTTTTTTTTGCTTTCTTTCTTCCCCTTTTCTTTCTCCTTTTCCTTTCTTACCTGATACTGGGGTTCTCCTAAGTGTGTGTATTTTTACTCTTTTAGAATTATGCTTCTTTTCGCCTTTCCATCTTCCCCCCCCCCCCTTACAGTCCCCCATGGTCCCTACCTCCGGTGTCTATCTATTACCAACTGTAGTGGCGCAAGTCTAGCATCCACGGTTGCCAAATAAGGTCGAATTTACCCATTTTCCCTCTGCGACTATACAGTATGTTAATCTTTCTATAAAAAGTAGAGAATTCACATATAGGATCCACTGCCTTCCCATGGGTATATCTGGTGCCATCCAGTATCGTGCGATAAGTTTTCTCGCCAGATATAGCACTCTGGTTAACATAAGATACATTCCTTTTGAAAACGACTCAACATCTATAGCGCCAAGTAAATATACCAGGGGGTCCAGAGAGATAGGTACCTGAGCCAGCCTACTTATACACTAGGAGACCTCCTCCCAATACCGATGTAATTTTGGACATCTCCACAATAGTTGTATTAAATCCCCTTGATGTACTTTACATTTGGGGCATAGGTGCAGGTGCACTGGTGTTCTATATGCCTGATGCAAAATAAATAATTGTGATAATCTATGAGCCACAGATATCGATACCACTGGAATGGATTCTAAGGCCCTTTCCCACTGGTTCTGATCCATATCCCCTATACCTTCTGCCCATTTACTGCGGAATCTCAGAGAGGTATGGTTCTGAGCCATAAATTACAGTTCCTTATGGATTTTTGTTATTCAAAAAAGAAGGGGGGTGGGACTTTATATGAGGCATATAGAGATTTTGCCATAGGCCTCCATCCCTGTAAATGGATAACAACTGAAAAAGATTTTTGTTATCAATCCTCTCCGATAGGGAGTGTATTATTTGTTGTGCTTGCAAGGCATGTCGTAGTTGAAGGTATTGGTAAATACCTCTTGGGTTCAGCTGAAATTCCTGACACAGTTGTTCATATGTTTTTAATACCCTCCCCTCATACAACTGTGCAAAAAAGTTGTTTTTTTCTTCTTTTCATAGAGTAAAGCTCCTTAGTTCCTGTATTTCCGAGTATCTAGGGTTCTGCCAGATTGGAGTGAAGGGCAACGGGCCTATTATCCCCAGAGCTTTCCGCATCTCCCCCCATACCCTTTTGAGAGGAAAACCTATCGGCGCAGAGTAAGGTATACTCGGAAGATCCATTTCCAAATGAGACGCCACCTCCAGTAGGGGGGCAGCTGTAGTCACCAGGTTACTTATAGGGTCCTCACTCTTTTCCCGTCCCCATCCCGCCAGCTGCTGGAACTGGGAGGCCAAGAAGTACGTTTTAGGATGACGGACTGCAAGGCCTCGTCTATCCTTTCTGTACTGAAGGGTAGTTAAGCTAATCCTAGCTCTCTTCTTCTTCCATATTAATTCCCTCATTAGTGTGTCAATTTGTTTGAACCATTTCTTCGTGATCCACATGAGGGAGTTATGGAAAACGTATAGAAGCTGTGGTGCCCATACCATTATTATTAGATTTGCCCGTCCTACCACCGACAATGGGAGCTTACACCAGCTATTGCATTTCTCTTTCTGTCTAGCCAGCAGCAGGCTCAGGTTCACTCGAAGGTACTCGGACGGGTCTGGGGATACCACCACTTCTAGATATTTAAAGCTGTTGGTTATAACATTCTGCTCTGCCCCGGATGGCAAGGGTTCCTCCAGTTTTTCCACCAGAATCAAAGTTGTCTTGGACCAGTTAATAGCGAAACCCGAGAAGCCGCTGAAATCCCCTATTATCCTCATCACTTCCTGCAGTGATGCGGATGAGTCGCCCAAATAGATAAGCGCATCATCCGCATACAGTTATATTTTATCTTCCCTCTGGCCCCTACGGAACCCCACCACCTCCTTGGCGTTGCGGATCATGGTGGCCAAAGGCTCAACCGCTAATGCGAACAACAGTGGGGACAGCGGGCACCCTTGCCGGGTGCCTCTGTGTAGCTCAAACGCAGGGAAAAGATTATTATTGATACGCAGTCTAGCTTTGGGTTTAGAGTAAAGCACCTTTACCCACGCTATAAACGTATTCCCCAATCCAAATTTTAGGAGGTATGGCCATTCCACACTATCGAACGCCTTTGCAGCGTCCAGTGATAGAACGGCCCTACCTCTCGGATTATCAACCGGCACCTGTAAGTTCATATAAAGTCATCGAATATTATCTGCCATAGAGCGAGAGGGTATAAAGCCAGACGGTCCCTATGGATCAACTTGCCAATCACCTGAGAATTCTGGCCAAAAGCTTAACAGCTGCATTTAATAAGGAGATCGGGCAATAGGAATCCAACAGTAGTTTATCTTTTCCGGTTTTAACAATACTATAATTATCGCCTCCTGCATACTATCTGGTAGGGTTCCAGTTTCAATTACCTCCTGCAGAGCCTGTACCAAAGGTGGAAGCAGAATATCCCCATAATGGGAATACACCTCTGCCGGTATACCGTCCTGGGGACTTATGATGCGGGGCCCCATCCAAAGCATCCTTGAGCTCTTTCAGAGTAATGGGGGAATTTAACATTTCCCTATCTGCCTCAGAAAGCTGCGGGAGAGGGCAGGATTGTAAGAATAATGCCATATCTGATGGAGTATAACTAGCTTTAGAGGAATATCAATCCCTATAGAATTGTTTGAAATCCTTTAAAATATCGGCCTCTGAAGTATGCATCTCCCTGGTTTTCGCCTTTATTGCTGTAATGTTAGACTATCCCCGTTGCTTCCTAGCTATTAAGGCGAGAAGGCGACCCGTATTTTCCCCTTCCTCAAAATAGCTTTGCTGTTGGAAATATCTGCTCTTCTCTGCTGCAGACAGTAGAACAGAATTATACATGGATTTCACCTCTACCAAGGAATCATGCTTAGCTTGCGAGGGGTCTGCTACCAGGGCCTGTTCTCTGGATTTCAATTCCTCCCGTACCTTATTCTCCCATTCCCTGGAGAGGGTTTTAATACCCGAAAGACATCCCCTCAAAAATGCCTTAAGGGTATCCCACACCATCCCTGCGCTGGGAACCCCTGTTAAAATGTAAAAACTCCTGCACTGCACTGCATCCCCTATTCCATCCGAGGGTGAAAACAGGGTCAACCAGTATGGATTCACTTTCCAAAGCGGGCGGTTCCGATGTCACAGAGACATCGAGCTGTATCCAAAATGGCAAGTGATCGGATAATAGTCCATTACCCGCAGCATTAGCATTTCATTCCCCAGACCTAGATCAATGGCAGAATGGCATGAATAGCATCTGTCGTCTGCATGCCTCTCACGCCAAACATCATGGAGTCCCATTTCTAATAACAGGGAGGCAAAGGCTGTCTTGCCGGTTATCTGCCTCGCCACTCTGGATGAAAAAGATATCCTATCCAGGCCCCGGTCCAAGGTATTATTGAAATACCGGTATGTCCAGGGATGAAGCCATAAATTGCGCTAACTTCTTCAATGGGGCTGCTGTAAATGGTGGGGGGACATATATTGAAGCAAGAATACACACTAAACCATTAATTTTACATAGCAAAAAAACATATCTACCCTCACTGTCTATCTGTAGTTGAACATACTCAAAGGTCACATTAATAGATACCATCACACTTACTCCCCTAGAACAGGAGGTATGTGTAGAATGATATTGCCTTGGGTATTTACGCGTGTTCAACAGATGGACAGTATCAGGCCGCATATGTGTTTCCTGTAAACAGATTAGCTGGGGTTTCATTTTATCAAAATATTTAAACATTGCCTTTCTTTTAACCTTATGCCCCAGACCCCGAACATTCCATGTCATTAACAATATACCCTTATTATTCCTGTTAACTATTACCACAGACAAGAATCAGTTCTATATATACTAAAGACTAATGGGCCATAATCCATTACCCACTCATGTAACTTTCCCCTACAAAGAAAAAAAAATTGTTTTAATACACCCATTCCTACCCGATCCCCACCAATGTGATAATCCTATATCTTCTGATAAACCTATATGGCCTAAATAACAAAATTTGTGTTTACACCTTATTCCTGTATTTATTTGTGGTGTGGCTTCCCCCTCCCTCCACCACCCGGCAACTCTCCTCCCCCACCCTTTCACAAAATATTCATATTAGCAGGTTATTTCTCATATACAGCATATGCATACCACAAAATACACCCCAAAACACATTCTGCTATTCCTCCCGAGTATGGCGATACCACATGTGTGGGACTTTTACACAGCGTGGCCACATACAGAGGCCCAACATGCAGGGAGCACCATCAGGCATTCTGGAACACCCAGACATTTCTCTCCTACATGTAAAAATCATCATTTATTTGCTAGAAAATTACATAGAACCCCAAAACATTATATATGCTTTTTTTAGCAAAGGCCTTAGAGAATACAATGGCGGTCGTTGCAACTTTTTATCGCGCATGGTATTGGCACAGAAATTTTTCGAACACGTATTTTTTGTATATAAAACAGTTTTGTGCTTTTAAAAAAAAAAAACATTAAAGTTACCCCAATGTTTTTGCATAATATGAAAGATGAAGTTACGCCGAGTCAATAGATACCCAACATGTCACCCTTCAAAATTGGACACGAATGGCACCAAACATCACTACTTAACCACTTAAGGACCCCCGCACGCACATATACGGCCATAGAATGGCTCGTACAGGCACAAGGGCGTAAATTTACGTCCCCGCCTTCGTGCGGTTCGGGGGTCCCATCGGGACGTGATGTAATCTCCCATCGCAGCGGTATTTCCAACCGCTGCGATGGGAGAAACACCTCACAGTAAGTGTGCACCAACATTACACTGACACACACTCACATAGGCATACTTAACCCCTTGCGATCTGCCCCCCCCCACCCCCCCTGTCACAGTATCACTGAATGCAGTGATCTAATCACTGCATTTAGTGTCAGTGTGACAGGCAGTGTAAAATCAGTTAGTGTTAGGTTCAGGATAGCCCCCCCACCCCCCCTAATAAAGTTTTAACCCCCTGATCACTGCCCTAGTTAACCCTTTCACTCCCTATTGCCAGCGTCACTAAGCGATCATTTTTCTGATCGCTGTATTAGTGTCGCTGTTCCCGCTATTTTTTTTTTATCGCGATTTTTATTTTTTACTAAAGACATGTGGCTAAATAAATTTTGGCCTAAATGTTTGACTAAAATTTAGTTTATTTGATTTTTTTTTTAACAAAAAGTAAAAAATAGTGGGTTTTTTTTTCAAAAATGTCGCTCTATTTTTGTATATAGCGCAAAAAAATAAAAATCGCAGAGGTGATCAAATACCACCAAAAGAAAGCTCTATTTGTGGGAAGAAAAGGACGCAAATTTTGTTTGGGAGCCACGTCGCACGACCGCGCAATTGTCTGTTAAAGCGACGCAGTGCTGAATCGCAAAAACACCTTGGGTCATTTACCAGCGTATTGGTCCGGGTCTTAAGTGGTTAAAGATCCCCATAGGGATATTTTTACTGGTTACCTCTTTTTAGTTGGAGAAGAGGTCTAGGGCCAAAATTATTGCTCTTGCTCTAACGTTCGCACATGTGTGGTTTGAACACCGTTTTCATGGACGTCCTCCCAGAGTTAAGGAACCGCCTTGTAGCCGTAATTTGGCTATGAGGCGGTGATTAAGTGGTTAAGAAACTCACAAAAATGCTTAGTTTTAATATAAATCAGTATTAAATATATCTAATGTAATTGCTAATACCTGTAAAGTAGAAAAGAGCCTTGGATGCAGATGTCACCCGAACAAAATGAAAGCTAGTATCAATCATCTTTGGCCCTGCCTACAGCATATTATTGAACAAAAAAATACACATTTGATTTGATGTTCAATTAAGATTGGAAGCTGTAAAACAGTTATTTGATATTTAAAATCTAGTATGAATTGCTCTTCTGAAATTATTTTTTTTAGTCATCTGACTGGCATAGCATCTGCCAGGTAGAGTCTGGCTGCTAATGACCACTTTAAATCTGGCTGCTGCTGACCACTAAAAAACCTGCCTGTTATTTCCTCCCCTGAGCCAAGCAGATGAGAGGGTCTGTCTGCCCACCTAGGCTCCTTTCCAGTAGTCCTGAATTGTAACGGCCTCTTCACACAGGCTGTCCAATCAGGTCCACCTGTCAGTTTTTCAGGTGGAACTGATTGGACCCTCCATGAGGCTGGGTTCACACTACACGACTTTCATCCTACTTTGCTCTGCGACATTTGTCCTACATTGGTCCTACATCCATCCTACTTTCATGAACATGATACTACTTTGGTCCTACTTTGTGATAGACTGACTTGTTCTTTGACCAATCAAAACAATCCCAGAGTGAGATAAATTCCTTTTACTGGTGCTGTAATCACATGTCAGATGGCAAAAGTCGGATGGTTAGGACAAGGCACCTACTTTGGTCCTACTTCAATGATATTCAATGGGCTGAAGTAGGATCAATGTAGGACCAAAGTAGTACAGGGAGTAGTTTCAAAGTCGGACCGACTTGTGTAGGACCAGTTAAGACGGCTCTTATAGGGAAACATTGATTTTCACACGTCATGCTACATGAGCTCCCAATGTAGGAGCGTTGTCGGAACAAGTGTGAACAAGTGTGAACCCAGCCTGAGGTTTTGATTGGTCAAAGAACAAGTCAGTCTATCACAAAGTAGGACCAAAGTAGTATCCTGTTCATGAAAGTAGGATGGATGTAGGACCAATGTAGGATCGATGTAGGATCAATGTAGGACAAATGTTGCAGAGAAAAGTAGGATGAAAGTCGTGTAGTGTAGTGTGAACCCAGCATCAAGGCTGGGTTCACACTATACTACACGACAGCAGTACAACTTTCATCCTACTTTTCTCTGCGACATCTGTCCTACATTCATCCTACATTCATCCTACATTCATCCTACATTGGTCCTACATCCATCTGTCTTTCATGAACAGGATACTACTTTGAACCGACTTTGTTATAGTCTGACTTGTTCTTTGACCAATCAAAACAATCCCAGGGTGAGATAAATTCCTTTTACTGCTGCTGTAATCACATGTCAGATGTCTGATAAGGACAAGGCTCCTACTTTGGTCCGACTTCAATGATATTCAAGGCGTGCGCACGGGGTGTGCCGGGTGTGCCTGGGCACACCCTAATGCTCAGTCACATCTGGTACACCCCAGGGCTTATTTTCTGACAGTATGTGCGGGATCTTCATTTTGGCATCTCTGCAATGTGACAATGTCGGTGCTGCTAATGGGACTATGTTTTATTTGGCTATGTAACTCCTGTGTTTGCAAGCCACTGGCCGCGGAGTAAGCTGACAGGCACTCACAGGAGCAAGCCAGGTTTAGCAACACGTCCTGCCACCGCGGGGGCTCTCTCAGCCATCACTGCCCTGTGTACGAGACAATGACTGGCTGCCAGGACCGATCCCAGCAGACTCGGCGTACCAAAAGGTTGGTCACCTCACATGCTTCAGATGCTTGTCTCCCGTCCTGCAGCCTATCTCACCCACCCACACACACTTCAGAACGAAGCTGTCTCCTCCCCCTTCTCATTCAGCTCTGTATACACAGAAGAGGAGGGGGGGGGGGGAGGAACACCGCTGACTTCAGGTCTACAAACTTTCCCATGCTTTATCGATAGACAGGGAGGAGGGGGAGAGAGTGGCTGTGATTGAGAAGGGGGAACCAAAACGATGTATAGCCTGGGTTAGAACTACAGGTCCCAGCATGTCTTGCTCCTCTATTGCAGCCTGTGGGACTACAAGTACCAGCTTGCTCTGCACTTTAATTGCAGCCTGTGGGACTACAAGTACCAGTTAGCTCTGCACTTTAATTGCAGCCTGTGGGACTACAAGTACCAGCTTGCTCTGCACTTTAATTGCAGCCTTTGATAGAACTAAAAGTCCCACAATGCTCTGCAGGAGCAGTACAGCCTGTGATAGGGCTACAAGTCCCAGCTTGCTTTACAGAGGTGGAGCTGAAGACCAGAGGGGTACAGTGGTGGGGCAGGTGAGCAGGGGGGATACAGTGGTGGGGCAGGTGAGCAGGGGTTACATTGGTGGGGCAGGTTACAAGGAGGGGGATACAGTGGTGGGGCAGGTGAGCAGGGGGTTACAGTGGTGGGGCAGGTGAGAAGGAGGGGGGTTACAGTAGTGGGGCAGGTGAGCAGGGGGAATACAGTGGTGGGGCAGGTGAGCAGGAGGGGGGTTACAGTGGTGGGGCAGGTGAGCGGGGGGGTTACAGTGGTGGGGCAGGTGAGCATGGGTTACAGTGGTGGGGCAGGAGGGGGGATACAGTGGTGGGGCAGATGAGCAGGGGTTACAGTGGTGGGGCAGGTGAGAAGGAGGGGGATACAGTGGTGGGGCAGGTGAGCAGGGGGGTTACAGTGGTGGGGCAGGTGAGCATGGGTTACAGTGGTGGGGCAGGAGGGGGGATACAGTGGTGGGGCAGGTGAGCAGGGGTTACAGTGGTGGGGCAGGTGAGAAGGAGGGGGATACAGTGGTGGGGCAGGTGAGCAGGGGGGATACAGTGGTGGGGCAGGTGAGCAGGGGTTACAGTGGTGGGGCAGGTGAGAAGGAGGGGGATACAGTGGTGGGGCAGGTGAGCAGGGGGTTACAGTGGTGGGGCAGGTGAGCAGGAGGGGGGTTACAGTGGTGGAGCAGGTGAGCAGGGGGATACAGTGGTGGGGCAGGTGAGCAGGAGGGGGGTTACAGTGGTGGGGCAGGTGATCGGGGGGGATACAGTGGTGGGGCAGGTGAGCAGGAGGGGGGATACAGTGGTGGGGCAGGTGAGCAGGGGGGTTACAGTGGTGGGCAGGTGAGCAGGGGGGTTACAGTGGTGGGGCAGGTGAGCATGGGTTACAGTGGTGGGGCAGGAAGGGGGGGATACAGTGGTGGGGCAGGTGTGCATGGGGTTACAGTGGTGGGGCAGGTGAGAAGGAGGGGGATACAGTGGTGGGGCAGGTGAGCAGGAGGGGGGGATACAGTGGTGGGGCAGATGAGCAGGGGGGATACAGTGGTGGGGCAGGTGAGCAGGGGGTTACATTGGTGGGGCAGGTGAGAAGGAGGGGGATACAGTGGTGGGGCAGGTGAGCGGTGGGGATACAGTGGTGGGGCAGGTGAGCAGGAGGGGGGATACAGTGGTGGGGCATACAGTGGTGGGGCAGGTGAGCAGGGGGGTTACAGTGGTGGGGCAGGAGGGGGGATACAGTGGTGGGGCAGGTGAGCAGGGGTTACAGTGGTGGGGCAGGTGAGCAGGGGTTACAGTGGTGGGGCAGGTGAGAAGGGGTTACAGTGGTGGGGAAGGTGATCAGGAGGGGGGATACAGTGGTGGGGCAGGTGAGCAGGGGGTTACAGTGGTGGGGCAGGTGAGCAGGAGGGGGGTTACAGTGGTGGGGCAGGTGAGCAGGGGGGATACAGTGGTGGGCAGGTGAGCAGGAGGGGGGTTACAGTGGTGGGGCAGGTGAGCGGGGGGGATACAGTGGTGGGGCAGGTGAGCAGGAGGGGGGATACAGTGGTGGGGCATACAGTGGTGGGGCAGATGAGCAGGGGGGATACAGTGGTGGGGCAGGTGAGCAGGGGGTTACATTGGTGGGGCAGGTGAGAAGGAGGGGGATACAGTGGTGGGGCAGATGAGCAGGGGGGTTACAGTGGTGGGCAGGTGAGCAGGGGGGTTACAGTGGTGGGGCAGGTGAGCATGGGTTACAGTGGTGGGGCAGGTGAGCTGGGGTTACAGTGGTGGGGCAGGTGAGAAGGATGGGGATACAGTGGTGGGGCAGGTGAGCAGGGGGGATACAGTGGTGGGGCAGGTGAGCAGGAGGGGGGTTACAGTGGTGGGGCAGGTGAGCAGGGGGGTTACAGTGGTGGGGCAGGTGAGCATGGGTTACAGTGGTGGGGCAGGAGGGGGGATACAGTGGTGGGGCAGGAGGGGGGATACAGTGGTGGGGCAGGTGAGCAGGGGTTACAGTGGTGGGGCAGGTGAGAAGGAGGGGGGATACAGTGGTAGGGCAGGTGAGCAGGGGGGTTACAGTGGTGGGCAGGTGAGCAGGGGGGTTACAGTGGTGGGGCAGGTGAGCATGGGTTACAGTGGTGGGGCAGGAGGGGGGGATACAGTGGTGGGGCAGGTGAGCAGGGGTTACAGTGGTGGGGCAGGTGAGAAGGAGGGGGATACAGTGGTGGGGCAGGTGAGCAGGGGGGATACAGTGGTGGGGCAGGTGAGCAGGGGTTACAGTGGTGGGGCAGGTGAGAAGGAGGGGGATACAGTGGTAGGGCAGGTGAGCAGGGGGTTACATTGGTGGGGCAGGTGAGAAGGAGGGGGATACAGTGGTGGGGCAGGTGAGCAGGAGGGGGGTTACAGTGGTGGGGCAGGTGAGCAGGGGGGTTACAGTGGTGGGGCAGGTGAGCATGGGTTACAGTGGTGGGGCAGGTGAGCAGGGGTTACAGTGGTGGGGCAGGTGAGCGGGGGGGATACAGTGGTGGGGCAGGTGAGCAGGAGGGGGGATACAGTGGTGGGGCAGGTGAGCAGGGGGGTTACAGTGGTGGGCAGGTGAGCAGGGGGGTTACAGTGGTGGGGCAGGTGAGCATGGGTTACAGTGGTGGGGCAGGAGGGGGGATACAGTGGTGGGGCAGGTGTGCATGGGGTTACAGTGGTGGGGCAGGTGAGAAGGAGGGGGATACAGTGGTGGGGCAGGTGAGCAGGGGGGATACAGTGGTGGGGCAGGTGAGCAGGGGTTACAGTGGTGGGGCAGGTGAGAAGGAGGGGGATACAGTGGTGGGGCAGGTGAGCAGGGGGTTACAGTGGTGGGGCAGGTGAGCAGGAGGGGGTTACAGTGGTGGGGCAGGTGAGCAGGGGGGATACAGTGGTGGGGCAGGTGGGCAGGAGGGGGGTTACAGTGGTGGGGCAGGTGAGCGGGGGGGATACAGTGGTGGGGCAGATGAGCAGGAGGGGGGATACAGTGGTGGGGCATACAGTGGTGGGGCAGGTGAGCAGGGGGTCACAGTGGTGGGGCAGGTGAGCAGGGGGGTTACAGTGGTGGGGCAGGAGGGGGGGATACAGTGGTGGGGCAGGTGAGAAGGGGTTACAGTGGTGGGGCAGGTGAGAAGGGGTTACAGTGGTGGGGCAGGTGAGCAGGAGGGGGGATACAGTGGTGGGGCTGGTGAGCAGGGGTTACAGTGGTGGGGCAGGTGAGCAGGAGGGGAGATACAGTGGTGGGGCAGGTGAGCAGGGGTTACAGTGGAGGGGCAGGTGAGCAGGAGGGGGGATACAGTGGTGGGGCAGGTGAGCAGGGGTTACAGTGGAGGGGCAGGTGAGCAGGAGGGGGGATACAGTGGTGGGGCAGGTGAGCAGGGGTTACAGTGGTGGGGCAGGAGAGCAGGAGGGGGGATACAGTGGAGGGGCAGGTGAGCAAGAGGGGGGATAAAGTGGTGGGGCAGGTGAGCAGTGGGGGTTACAGCCTATTCTGGATTGTTTGGCAACTGTGACACTAATACTCATACCCTGTCAGGAGAATATAAACTGGTGATGGTTCAATAACAGTTGCAGGTTTTATGGTGCTGCTGATTGTATAGAACACAGGACATTCCCAGGAACCTATTTTGTTTAAAAAGAACATTCATTCTAGATCGACATCTATGTGTGCTGGGAAAGCCCACAAAATTGCATGCTTTTCCAACACACAGGGAAATGCAGTGCACTTAAGTGGGGGTCCCACTAATTGTCAATAAAACCCCCATGCATCTGCAAACACACATCCCAAACTAAATGGTGCTGCATCAGAGTGCGGTTCTATACAGGATGTTTTTAGGAAAGAGCCAGGGACTTCTTTTCCGTGTTTTTCACATGTAGGGGACTGCATTAAAATGAATGGGCTGTCCTATGTGCAAGAGCATGCAGAGAGGCACCCGCAACAGTGCCAGCCAAGCCCATTCACACCACCCTGCATTGAGCTTAGATGTGTAGTGGATAGACAGGGCAATTTTAAAATTAAAGAAACTGATGTAAAAAAAACAAACAGCTGAAATTCTAACTCTTAAACCACTTCCATACTGGGCATGTAAACCCCCTTCCTGACCAGGTGAAATTTCAGCTTGCGGCACTGCGTCGCTTTAACTGACAATTGCGCGGTCGTGCGATATGGCTCCCAAACAAAATTGGCGTCCTTTTTTCCCCACAAGTAGAGATTTCTTTTGGTGGTATTTGGTCACCTCTGCGATTTTTATTTTTTGCGCTATAAACAAAAAAGGACGACAATTTTGAAAAAAAATACAATATTTTTTACTTGTTGCTATAAAAAATAGCCCAATTTAAAAAAAAAATTCAGTTTAGGGCGATACGTATTCTTCTACATATTTTTGGTTAAAAAATAAAATAAAAAAAAATCGCAATAAGCGACTGGTTTGCGCAAAAGTTATAGCGCCTACAAAATAAGGGACAGAATTGTTATTTTTTATTTATTTTTTTTTACTAGTAATTGCGGCGATCTGCGATTTTTATTGCGACTGCGACGTTATGGCGGACATATCGGACACTTTTGACACATTTTTGGCACCATTCACATTTATACTGCAATCAGTGCTATAAATATGCACTAATTACTGTATAAATGTGACTGGCAGGGAAGGGGTTAACACTAGGGGGTGAGGAAGGGGTTAATGTGTTTCCTGCATTGTGTTCTAACTGTAGGGGGAGGGGGGGGTGACCGATCTGTGTCCCTATGTACTAGGAACACAGATCGGTATGCTCTCTCTATGACAGGACGCTGTCATTGTGAGAGCCGGCAATGAGAGATGATCTCATATGTTTACATATGAGATCATCTCTCATTGGCCCATCAGATCGCACCGCAAACGGCCACTCTGATTGGCCGTTCGCGGTGATCTGTGATTGGCTGTGTCCGAGGGACACGGCCAGTACACTAGTTCCCCGCTGCGCGCTCTGGAGCGCGCGCTGGGAACGAGGAAAGGGGCTGCCGTGAAAACACGGCAGCCCGGAGATTTAGAGCCACCCTGCGGCCGTATATACTCGTACGGCCGTAGGGAAGTGGTTAATGAAGGGAGGGTATAATTGCAGGTGCGGCATGTGAACATGCCCAGTCGCTGCCTCTACACCTAAAAAGGTGGTAGCGGTTGAGGGGTGGT
The DNA here is from genome assembly GCA_029574335.1 of Rana kukunoris. Taxonomy (NCBI): domain Eukaryota; kingdom Metazoa; phylum Chordata; class Amphibia; order Anura; family Ranidae; genus Rana; species Rana kukunoris. The sequence goes on along the minus strand of JAJQKJ010000500.1, from coordinate 27,897 downwards.
AAAAGCATGGCTCAACCAGAGTTTTACTGCCCCTAACCACTAGTTTGAACAATAAATTGTTAAAATATAAAAATTAAGTGTTACATTTTAAAATGTTTGTTCACATTTATTTATAAGAGTGTGTGTGTATGTATATATATATTTTTACACACACACATGTTTTTGAGCTTTGGGGTGCACACCCTAATGCAACAGGCTGCGCACGCCAGTGTTCAATGGGCTGAAGTAGGATCAATGTCGGAGCAAAGTAGTACAGGGAGTGTTTGCAAAGTCGGACCGACTTGTGTCGGATTAGTTAAGACGGCTCTCATAGGGAAACATTGATTTTCACACGTCATGCGACATGAGCTCCCAATGTCGGAGCGTTTGTAGGACAAGTGTGAACCCAGCCTCAGGCTGGGTTCACACTATACTACACAACAGCAGTACAACTTTCATCCTACTTTGCTCTGCGACATCTGTCCTACATTCATCCTACATTCATCCTACATTGGTCCTACATCCATCCAACGTTCATGAACAGGATACTACTTTGAACCGACTTTGTGATAGTCTGACTTGTTCTTTGACCAATCAAAACAAACCCAGAGTGAGATAAATTCCTTTTAGGCTGGGTTCACACTACACTACACGAGGAGCAGTACAACTTTCATCCTACTTTGCTCTGCGACATTGGTACTACATTCATCCTACATTGGTCCTACATCCATCTGACATTCATGAACAGGATACTACTTTGAACCGACTTTGTGATAGTCTGACTTGTTCTTTGACCAATCAAAACAATCCCAGAGTGAGATAAGTTCCTTTTACTGCTGCTGTAATCACATGTCGGATGTCTGGTAAGGACAAGTCTCCTACTTTGGTCCGATTTCAATGATTTTTAATGGGCTGAAGTAGGATGAATGTCGGAGAAAAGTAGTACAGGGAGTGTTTTCAAAGTCGGACCGACTTGTGTCGGATCAGTTAAGACAGCTCTCATAGGGAAACATTGATTTTCACACGTCATGCTACATGAGCTCCCAATGTAGGAGCGTTGTCGGAACAAGTGTGAACCCAGCTTTACTGCTGCTGTAATCACATGTCGGATGTCTGATAAGGACAAGGCTCCTACTTTGGTCCGATCAGTTAAGACAGCTCTCATAGGGAAACATTGATTTTCACACGTCATGCGACATAAGCTCCCAATGTCGGAGCGTTTGTAGGACAAGTGTGAACCCAGCCTAAGGCTGGGTTTACACTACACGACTTTCATCCTACTTTGCGCTGCGACATTTGTCCTACATTGATCCTACATTGGTCCTACATCCATCCTACTTTCATGAACAGAATACTACTTTGGTCCTACTTTGTGATAGACTGACTTGTTCTTTGACCAATCAAAACAATCCCAGAGTGTGATAAATTCCTTTTACTGCTGCTGTAATCACATGTCAGATGGCAAAAGTCGGATGGTTAGGACAAGACTCCTACTTTGGTCCTACTTCAATGATATTCAATGGGCTGAAGTAGGATCAATGTAGGACCAAAGTAGTACAGGGAGCATTTTCAAAGTCGGACCGACTTGTGTAGGACCAGTCAAGACAGCTCTCATAGGGAAACATTGATTTTCACACGTCATGCTACATGAGCTCCCAATGTAGGAGCGTTGTCGGAACAAGTGTGAACCCAGCCTCACCCACACATGTCAACTGACATCCGACATTATCTGATCCAAGCCTGTCTGCAAAATCCAGATGAATAGTTGTCATCAAATCTTCCTATAGAGGAGAACGGGACTGGGTCCATCTCCACTCTGCTCAGTAAGTGGAGACAGACAGACCTGTCATCTGCCTGCTTAGCGGAGATAAACATAAATGGTCTACACCCATTGCCAGGGCATTATTTAACTTTATTCAAAGCTGTACAGTTTGTTTTTGTCTGCAGGTGCCCGTTACCTGCGCATAGGCAGTTTCATTATAAAGTGCAAAAAACACAGGACGCAAACACACCTGTTCATTACCATTTCCAAATATATTACATCTACTTAGACAAATAGATGCTCAAAAGCAGATAAAAGCAATATGCATACATCTCTTGGTAGATGTAATAAATTTGGTAATGGTAATGCACAAGGTGTTTGCACCCTCCTGTGTAAGTTTTGCAGAGTATTGAAGGATTCCAAGTCTGAGGAGGGGCTGCACCCCAAAGAGACATTGCATATTGAAGCACTGTGAAAGTGAAAATCCCTGGATCTAGCGCTGGAGTGTTTTTTGGTAGTTTTGGTAAAGGTGCACTAACTAATTAAAGTGGATGTAAACCCTAACATATACCCAGTAAAGTGAACAGCCTCAGATGATACACAGAGATGAAACAAATCCTCCTACATAAGTTTTACATGTATATCTTCTGTCTTCAGGTTTATATATTGTTTAAAAGGTGCACGTCCTCTTAGAATTTTTCTTCCTGAATCACCTGTGGGTGTGGATTCTTACCATACACTGGGAGACAGCTGATTGGAGGAAAGGCACACCCCCCCCCTCTCAACATCAACTTTAAGACAAAAATAAGCATTTAACCCTTGCAGAGCAGAGGATAGCTTTGGATTTTTCCCTGGTGTTCAGCTTTAAAGGTTTTTTTTTTTTTTTTCTAAATAGGTTCCTTTAAGCTAGTGGCATTGTTGGCTCACTTACCCCTTCCTTTGATTTCCCTTCTAAATGTTTTTTTTCTTTGTTTTCTTTGTTTGAATTTCTCACTTCCTGTTCCTCCTCAGTAAGCTGTTCAGTAAGCTGTTCTGGCTGACCAACCACCGCTCGGATGATAGTGGCAAGCTTACAGAGGAGAAACAGTAAGTGAGAAATTCACACAAAGAAAAAAAAAATTTAGAAGGGAAATCAAAAGAAAAGGTAAGTGAACCAACAATGCACTAGCTTACAGGAACCTATTTAAAAAAAAAACAAAAAAAAAACCTTTATAACCCCTTTAATAGATGAGGAAAAACTACAGCCAGACAACACCTCGTGTGTACGCAGACATGAGTTAAAATTCTCTACTTCCTTTCTACAATTTAAAGGATCTAGAATATATTATAGAAAAAGAGACTCTTGGCCTTTTTCAATCAAAGTTCTTAATTCTTAAGTGCAACTCATTAGAATTCACTTTACTGAAGACAAACCAGTAAAAGATTCTGATTGGATATTATGGGTGACTGCACTTATAAATTAGCTCTTAAGGGTTTGGACTTTTTACTGATTAGGCCATGTGTGTTACAATTTAAGTTGGGGGTACTATTCTTCCCCTTTTATTTAAATTATATATAATGTTAGGTTTTAGTATTATTCATAGCATAATCAATACTTTGCTTAACCACTTTAGCCCCGGACCATATTGCTGTCCAAAGACCAGAGCACTTTTTGCGATTCGGCACTGCGTCGCTTTAACTGACAATTGCGCGGTCATGCGACGTGGCTCCCAAACAAAATTGACGTCCTTTTTTTCCCCACAAATAGAGCTTTCTTTTGGTGGTATTTGATCATCTCTGCGGTTTTTATTTTTTGCGCTATAAACAAAAACAGAGCGACTATTTTGAAAAAAATTCAATATTTTTTACTTTTTTCTGTAATAAATATCCCCCAAAAATATATAAAAAAAAAATATTTTTCCTCAGTTTAGGCCGATACGTATTCTTCTACCTATTTTTCGTTAAAAAAATTGCAATTAGCATTTATTGATTGGTTTGCGCAAAAGTTATAGCGTTTACAAAATAGGGGGTAGTTTTATGGCATTTTTATTATTATTTTTTTTTTTTACTAGTAATGGCGGCGATCAGCGTTTTTTCAGTACTGCGACCTTATGGCGGACACTTCGGACACTTTTGACACATTTTTGGGACCATTGGCATTTTTTTAGCGATCAATGCTATAAAAATGCATTGGATTACTATAAAAATGCCATTGGCAGTGAAGGGGTTAACACTAGGGGGCAGGGAAGGGGTTAAGTGTGTTCCTATTTGTGTTCTAACTGTATGGGGGGATGGACTTACTAGGGGGAATCACTGATCTTCCGTTCATACATTGTATGAACAGAAAATCAGCGTTTCCCCCGCTGACAGGAACGAAAGCTGTGTGTTTACACACACAGCTCCCGTTCCCCGCTCTGTAATGAGCGATCGCGTGTGCCCGGCGGCAATCGTGCCCGCCGGGCACACGCACGGGACTCGGGGGCGAGCGGGGGGCGCGCGCGCGGGCCGCCGGCGGTGCGCCCCCCTAGTGCCCGTCGAAAGTGACGACGTAGAGCTACGGGCTCTCGCGCAGCAGTGCCGACCTGCCGCCGTATTACTGCGGTGGCTGGTCGGCAAGCGGTTAAAAGAACTGTTGTAGGATATCGGTCTTCACTTACTGCCTTGTGCGGATCTACCATTAGAAACATTAAAACAAAAGTCTGATGCCGCGTACACACGACCGTTTTTAATGACGTGAAAAATAACATTTTTTCAATTGGTCATTAAAAATGATCGTGTGTAGGCTCCAGAGCATTTTTCTGGACATGAATAATGTCCATTAAAAATTTAGAACCTGGTCTAATTTTTTGTGTTGTCGTTTTTCATGTCGTGAAAAACGGTCATGTGTAGGCTTTAACGACGGGAAAAAAACGTGCATTCTCAGAAGCAAGTTATGAGACAGGAGCACTCTTTCTGGTAAAACTAGCATTTGTAATGGAGATAGCACATTCGTCACACTGTAAAAGACTGAAACGCACAAAGACTGAAAAGCACTAATCCTCTCTCATCAGACTTTTACTAACACGAAAATCAGCAAAAACAGCCCCAAGGGTGGCGTCATCCGAATGGAACTTCCCCTTTATAGTGCCATGGTACGCGTTGTACGTCACGGAGCTTGGCTCAAGCATTTTATTTTTTTCACAATTGTGTGTATGCAAGCCAGGCTTGACAAGAATCACGTTGAGAAAAACATAGTTTTTTCCATGACATTAAAAACAGTCATGTATACGCGGCATGAGGTTTAAATTCTAAAAAACATAGGAATCAGGGCTATGTGTTAATTGTTTATAACAGGTTTACTCAACTACAAAGTTAGCATTATGAATTCTTAAAAGCATATGTTAATGCACAAATACTAGACATAATTAGGATTATGTGTCTTCATTTGCATAAATATTACATTTGGTAATGAAACCGGTGACTCAGGAACATTTTTCCATTTGCTTTTGCACGTTAGTGTTATGCCTTGTACACACGATCAGAGTTTCCAATGGAAAAAGTCAGACAGGCTTTTTCCATCGGATATTCCGATCGTGTGTAGCCCCATCAGAGTTTTTTCATCGGATATTCAGATGAATTCTGTCGGAGTTTAGATATAGAACATGTTCTATTTTACTCCAATGGAATTCCGTCGGAATTCCAATGTGATTTGGCCGGGCAAAAGCCTGATGGTGTGTGTACAAGGCATTATTGTAACCTATTGCTTACGAGCTTTGCAGTTAAAGGATCACTAAAGGAATATTTTTTTTTAGCTAAATAGCTTCCTTTACCTTACTGCAGTCCTGGTTTCATGTCCTCATTGTTCGTTTTTGCTTTGAAGTTGCTGTAATTCTGCTCTGATCTCCACACTTCCTGCTTGTCTGGCTCCTTATGAAAAATTTCATGGCAGCTTTTCACTGTGGTCCAAGCTGTCATTACTGTGTGTCTAAAACTCAGAACCAATCAGATTCATTTTTAAAAAAAACACTGCCCTGTATTTGTTTGTTTTTGTTCTGTGTGTCTCTTTACATCACAAAAACATGAAATCAGTTTAAACGTGAAACTAACCTGCAGGCACATTATATGATTGATTTTTATCTATTTTTAATCATTTTTAAAAGGAATTAGTTAACTTGAATGTCTCTTTAGCCTGTAAACAGTCATTTCAGCAAAATAAATGTTTTCCTTTAGTGACCCGTTAACCACTTAAGGACCGGACCAATATGCTGCTAAGTGCCCAGAGGCGTTATTACAATTCGGCACTGCATCGCTTTAACAGACAATTGCGCGGTCGTGCGACGTGGCTCCCAAACAAAATGCGCGTCCTTTTCTTCCCACAAATAGAGCTTTCTTTTGATGGTATTTAATCACTTCTGCGATTTTTATTTTTTGCGCTATATACAAAAATAGAAAAAAAAACAATATTTTTTAATTTTTGTTATAAGAAAAATCGAATAAACTAAATTTTAGTCAAACATTTAGGCCAAAATGTATTCAGCCACATGTCTTTAGTAAAATAAAAAATCGCAATAAAAAAAAACTAGCTACCTAGCGGCAACAGTGACACTAATACAGCGATCAGAAAAATGATCGCTTAGTGACACTGGCAATAAGGGGTGAAAGGGTTAACTAGGGCGGTGATCAAGGGGTTAAAACTTTATTAGGGGGGGTACGGGGGCTACCCTGGACCTAACACTAACTGCCTGTCACACTTACTGTCACACTGACACTAAATGCAGTGATCAGCAAATATATGATCACTGCATTCAGTGACACTGTGACAGGGGGGGTGGGGGGGGTGATCGGGGGGTTTTATGTGCCTACATGTCCTGGTGTCAGTGTAGTGTTGTGCAGACTCACTTGTGATGTCTTTTTTCCTCAGCGGCGGTTGAAAAATACCGCCGAGAGGAGAGATTACATCACTTCCCCCTTCCTGGAAGAGGGGGAAGTGGGCGGGGGAGGACGCGCATTGGCTGGGAGCGATCTGGAAGGGGCGGACAAAAAAAAAAAGTTGCCCCCTCATCCCGGATCGCTCGCACAGCCACGGGGACCGCCGCAGGTACCGGTGACCCCGACCCCCGACCCACGTCTAGGCAGGGATGTACAGGTACGCCAATGTGCCTGTACGTGCCATTCTGCCGACATAAATTTACATGCGGCGGTCCTTATGTGGTTAATATCAGTCAGAAAGCTATGATGAATCCTCTACTATAGAAATGAAAAGCAACACAAAATATTATTGCCATATATATTTTTTAATCTTTTCATGCAATAATAAACGTAATAAATAATCACATCAGTAAATATGTAACCATTACCACAGAAACCCAAACTAAGGCCATTGGGTAATGGCACAAGTTGTCTTCTCTTTCCATACTAAGTTGCCTGAGCAATGACTCACAAGTACCTTTCTGATTAACTGATTTCCAGCGTTGTTTTGCTGGCTTATCATACTATTCCATCCATGTTGGTTTTTATCCCTGAGGCCGCGTACACACCATCGAATTTATCTGCTGAAAACGTTCCGATGGACCGTTTCAGCAGACAAATTCGATCGTGTGTACGGGCGAGCAGACAGGTTTTTCCAGCATGCTTTAAAATCTGTCTGCTGGGAACCCGTCCGTCTGACATGTCTGCTGGTTAGTACACTAACCAGCGGACATATCTGTCCGCACATGCATCGAATGGATTCGAATCATGCGTGGAAGTATTTAACTTCCTGGTTCGGTGACGTGGCGGCATCAACGTCACCGCCACGTCACCGTGCTGTCTGCCGGCGGGGATTTTGGTTTGATCGTGTGTACACGATCAAACCAATATATCCCAGCAGACAAATCCAATCAAAACGGTCTGTCAGACCGATTTGATCAGATTTATTTAGTGGTGTGTACGCGGCCTGACTCATTAGGTGCATTGAATGCTCCGGATGGCTCAACTTGTATAGGCATCTCCCACTACTTAGCAATAAGGTCAGTTAATTACAATTATTTATCTCTCTCACAGTCTGATACTGACGTGAATTTTGAGTCTGTTTGTCTGCACCCCTAGATATATTTCAGGGATATGTGCAAGCGACACTTATATGAATATTTTTATGAGCAAAAATATGTTTCATTATTTGACTATTTATTGCCCTGTATTGATCCTTTTTCCCTATAGGGCCAGATTCAGCAAGACTTGCGCTGGAGTATTTCGATATGCGCCGCGTAACTGTGAAGATGCGCCGTCGTATCTATGTGGCCGTACCCACCAAACTAGATGCGACAGAAAACGGGCTTTCCCCGACCGGCTTAACTTTCCGACGCCAGAATATCGTCAGCGCATAATTTCACTTGGCGCATCAGTCGCGCCTATTGATTTCCCCTGCAAATATGCAAATTAGGGAGATTTCCCGATTCGCAAACGGATTAGCACCATACGCTGGCTACATGCGCCGTGCGTATATCGTCCGTCCGGCGCAAAGTTATTTCTACAAATAGCTGCTTTATCTTTACTCCAGACGGCCACAGGTCAGCAGGAGAGCAGCTACAGCAGCGTTACCGACGATAAGAGCTAGCTGAGCACCCCCACTTGCAGGACAACACCTCTGTCCATGCTTGTCTGTCAACTTTTACAGCCATGGAGGAAGACATCATAGGTCTCCATAGCCGAGATGACGGCTGACAGCTCCTGGCCTTTAAAGTTCAGCTTTCTCCTGTGTTTGCGGGGAACAGGAGCAGCCATCTCAGAACAAAAGTAACTTCACTGCGGGGAGGGGGAACAGGATATACTTTAGTGCCGGAATAGCGCATCTACGGGCGCATTTAAACGTCCAACGGAACACATTGCGCTGTCGTTTCCAAGGAAGTGGTGCCGACGGAAGTTGTGAGCATGCGCACTGGGATGCATTGACAGTCGACGCATGCGCAGTACGTTCGCCGCGGGATTGCGCTTAGTTTAAATAATACAATCATTTTCGATACGCTGCCGCAAATGTAGGAGCAATTGCTTCATGAATAACAGCACTTGCTTCTTAAAATTTTGCCAGAGTAACGTAAATGAGAAACGTTACTCCAGCTTAAAGATGCTCCCATCTACCTGAATCTGGCCCATAGTGTATACGGATCAGAGTGCGGCATTAACTTTCACCTACTGGCACCAGTGCACGTGCTGTGCTTGTTTAGGTGATCATTTTACCTTCTGTACTAGTCACGTCAATCTACAATCTGCACTAGTAAGTGGATAACAATACTCTACACTAATATACTATTCCAATGGGTGAATCAAATCATGTTATCATATATATAGTATAATACACTCTCCTTCCATTAGGCCTACACATATGAACACGCCTGCTGATTGACCCCCATCTGGGGTACTACAATCCATCCCGCTAGTTTGGCGTTTCTCTCAATTTCTTTTGAGATTACGCCATTGCAGGTGCCTCTCTTCATGACCCTCCTGCCACCTACTCAAGGTTTGCGCCCTTTCATGGTCCACAGTATTTGCACCAACTTTTGTAAATTTAGCACTTGTTACAATCAAGGACATTAGTAGCTATGATCTCTGTTAGTAACTTAAAAACATTTTTGTTATGTCATTTCATTGTATATTTTTTATTTATATAGAATATATTCCACCGTGGGTTCCCGATGAAGCCCATACAGGGCGAAACTAGTCGAACCTGTAACACGATTGGAATGAAGAAGATGGTTGGCAGTTCTCTGCATATATAACACTCTTTCTTCAATTATGAATGCTTTTAGTATCTGTATGAATATATGTATCATATGTATTAATAAATCTTTTTTATTTTTCTACTAAACATTGAATATTTTCATGACTCAGATGTTCTGGGGTTTGATCAGATCCATAACTATACTTATTTGCTATCCATGATGCATCCGTAAGAATCCCTAAACCATATCCCGATTTGGGAAATACTTCTAACTCATGAGCAATGACTTTGTTCTTCCCATTTGCCTGCAAGAGGTGAAGCGTGCAAATGTGCATTCTCCATAGCTATTTCTTCTAAGGCCTCGTACACTCGAGGCAATCTATCTGTTCAAATCGGTCGGACCGACCGATTTGAACAGATCTGTCTGCTTGGATTTTGGTTTGCTCGCGTGTACACACGGGCAAACCAAAATCCCCGCCAGCAGACAGCGCGCTGACGTGTCGGTGACGCGGCAGTGACGTTGACGCCACCACGTCACCGCACCAGGAAGTAAAACACTTCCGCGCATGCGTCAAAATCATTCGGCGCGTGTGCGAGAAGACATGTCTGCTGGTTAGCGTACTAACCAGCAAACATGTCGGGCGGACGGGTTCCCAGCCGACAGATTGGTAAGCATGCTTTCCAATCTGTCGGGTGGCCAAATCCGTCTGCTCGCCCATACACACGATCGAATCGGTCTGCTGGGACGGTCTGGCAGACCGTTTCCAGCAGACAGATTTGGTCGTGTGTACGCGGCCTAAGAGGAATACAATACCACACTGACCAGGGCCATCTTCTCCACTCTAACCCTCACAGACTAGGCCCCTGTGCTTGTCAATTAAAGGGGTTGTAAAGGTAAATGTTTTTTCAACTTAATGCATTCTATGCATTAAGGTGAAAAAACATCCGACGTTAACACCCCCCCCCCCCCCGAACCCCCGTTTTACTTACCTGACCCCTCGAAAGTCCCGCGCGCGTCCACATGATCCTTGGCTGGTGCTGCTGTCAGTCACAGCGGATGATGCGACGCGCCGGGGGGCGGGGCCGAGTGATGAAGTCGGCGGCTATGCCCACCGCTGTATCACGGGAGCGCACTTGCAAAAGCTTTCCACCATGCTCGCTCGCTCGCATGAAGGTGGAAGGCTTTTGCGAGGAGGACCCGAGACAGCTGCCGAGGGACCCCAGAAGACAGGGGCAATACAAGCTGCACAGTGGAGGTAAGTATAACATGTTTGTTATTTAAAAAAAAAAGAAACTTTGCCTTTAGTGTTCCTTTAAATGCTTGTGGGTGTTGGATTGTGAGTTGTCTGCTGACTTCATCACTACCAGCTATTTATGAGTTATAAAGCCTTCCTATTATGTGGTTCAATATTTGGTCATAATTGTACAAAAATGTGGCAGCCACCCCAACCTATAATTATCCTTTGCAGTAAGGTGCACATGGAAGAGCAAAGCACATTAGTCCGCGTACACACGATCAAATCTATCTGCTGAAAACGATCTGACAGACCGTCCCAGCAGACAGATTCGATCGTGTCTACAGGCGAGCCGACGGATTTGGCCAGCAGACAGATTTTAAAGCATACTTTAAAATCTGTCTGCTGGGAACCCGTCGGACCGATATGTCTGCTGGTTAGTACCCTAACCAGCAGACATATCTGCTCGCACATGCGTCGAATGGATCCGACGCATGCGTGGAAGTAATTTACTTCCTGGTGCGGTGACGTGGCGGGATCAACGTCACCGCCACGTCACCGCGCTGTCTGCCGGCGGGGATTTTGGTTTGATCGTGTGTACAGCGATCAAACCAAAACAGCCAGCAGACAAATCTGACCAAATCAGTCTGTCAGACCGATTTGAACAGATTTATTTGCTCGTGTGTACGAGGCCTCACAGGATTTCCCAGCACGCTTATGAGCCAGCCTGCAAAACAACCAAATTTTCCACTAAACACAGAATATTTTGTTTGTACACATTTGCAAATAGAAGCATAAGCAGCAGTGCACACATCAAGGCTCCTTTGTAAACTGCGGTCCTAACTCTATAATTTTTCTCCTCAGTAGGAGCACATACAGCAGTGGATAGAATGTGTACAAACAAAACCCTCTGTTTTTAAAGAAAATTGTTAGGGTATTTGGGTAAATTTGGGTAATTTGGCTATATTGCAGGCTGGCTGGTAAGTGTGCTGGGAAATATTTTGTTTGTTTGTGAATTGGTCACAAAGCCCTTTGCAATTTTGCCAACTGCTGAGATACATGTTCATCAGAAATTACAGTGACTTTGCCAGACCCCACCTTAAACTGCCCATGGTGATAACTATACATATCAGTAATATCAGGGCTTTTTTCTCATAGAATAGGTGCAGGAACTCCTCCTATCTGTGTCACCCTATTGACTCCGCCCCCAACCCACCTCCGAACACTGTTCCTTGGTTACCAAGGGTAAAAAAGATGAATTATAAGCTCCTGACTAAATGGTATTATGTCCCAACAAAAATGTATAAGATAGATAGACAGTACCAACTCTTTTAGAGAATACAGAAACAAGTATTTTGTGGCGCTAAGTATTTTGAATGGAATATGTTAATGATTACAAAAAAGGCAGTAAAATAGATCTAACACAATGGACAACCCAGTGACAATAGATTCACCCCAGCAACATTGGACTCCCAACAACCAGTATCAAAAGACCCTCCAGCAGCCAGCAACATTAGACCCTTCCCTCAACAGTAGATCCCTCACAGCAACGATTGACCCCTGCAACACACCCCAGAACCCCTTGCCATTACATACATTCAGTTCTGGAGGTGCTGGAACTGCGTTCCCCCACGTTCCCGCTGAACAAAAAGCCCTGAGTAATATACATCCTCTTTGGACTTACCTATTCCTTGGCAGGCATGTGGCTCGACTGGTCTATATGCCTCTTGACACTCATTTCTTTTTCCCCCCAGATCACAGTTTGTTCCAGTCTGTCCACTATACTTTTATTGGGTCAAGACACACTCAACTTTTTGTATTGTAGTGTCACATTTTGAAGAAATGACTCCCCGTCATTGTACAGCTGTATATTCCATGCTCTTCTGTAACCTAAAAACGGACATGTGTTTGCATACAATTATTACCAGTCTCTTACACAAGGACGCAAGGAGGATCCTGAAAACATCAAGCAAGTATACATATTCTTGGTATGCGTGCGTATGCTTGGTGTGCTGGCAAAGATGTACACCAACCAAAGATGTACACCAATGTGTTTCCTGGGGATAGAGATGAAAGCTTTTTTTCTCAGAAAATAGGTGCAATCTTCAGTCCACAAACAGTAGGGTCTTACTTCATTCATCAACCATGTGTTTCTTCTGGGGATAGAGATGTCCCAAAGCTGTAACCAGAGATCCTGTGTGCTCATCATCATTGGTTGGAATAAAAGCAAAACAAACATGTCCAACCAAAGCACAAACCCCACCTTTTGCAGGTAAGGTCATATCCAAGGCATACCTGTTATGCAATGCCGTGAGACTTTGTAGTTCCTCCTTAATGGCATTGAAAGATTATCTGTAATATTGATGACATTTAATAGTTCATACCTAATATTCTGTATGCACTTTGAGTTAGCTGCAGTATGAATACCATGGGTTACAGAAAAGGGAACATTTTGCTCCCAAGGGTCTATACGTAGCTTGAAAAGTAAAAAACTACTTATTCATAAAAATATATTACTTTATTATTTTTTGTAAAAAAAGGTTTGTCTTACATCATATCGTATCAAATAACAATATCATAGGGCTGGGAAGGGAAAGATTCATACACATAAAAGGACAACAACAAGAGTTCTGTTGTACAATATTTTCCCTAATTGATGTCCAAATATGACAATGACAATATGCAATTCACCACAGTGGATTGTCGTTAGAGTGACCCCAACGCGTTTCAATCTTAATGTTGTATACAATCTTCTTCAGGGGGGAAATATGAATATCTATAATGTATCAAGTATACACAATTAGTATTCATTTTTAGTATTCACTTTTAGGAAAAGGCAGTATGAGATGAGATTAATTTAGACCAGGAGGGAAGATCCACCCATAGGCGGAAAATCCATCTCTGTTCCAATTGTAGTATTTTTTTATTCCAGTCATCTCCCTGGTTGGGGATATGTACCCGACTTTGGCGACTTTGATGTTAGGAACTTTGTAGTCATGGTCACCTACTACATGTCTTCCCACAGGGACATAGAAATTACCAATTTGTAGACATGTGCATTCGTTTTCATTAGAATGCATTTTCGTCTGAAAATCTGGTATTTTCGTTATCATTTTAACGGACAAAACGAAAGCGCAAAAAACGAAAACCGAAAGATCCAACATGAAAAATGCTTTATTTTCGTTTTCGTTCAGATCCGACGATTTTCGATGCTTTGTCGAATTTTCGTCGTTCAATTCGACAAAGCATCGAAAATCGCTGTTCTGAATATAGTGAATAGGTAGAAATTGAACGACGGAAATTCGACAAAGCATCGAAAATCGTCTAATTTTCCTCATTCAATTTCTACCTATTCACTGTATTCAGAACGACGATTTCCGATGCTTTGTCGAATTGAACGACGAAAATTTGACAAAGCATCAAAAATCTTCGTTTTCGAACGAAAACTTTCCCGACGAAAACGACATAAATTAAAACGATTTTCGGGAGTAACTAAATACATTTATTTTCCAAACGAAAACGAAAAAACGAAACAAAATATTCCAGTCTGCACATGTCTACCAATTTGCATACTATACATGTGCTTTTGAATTCTTTGCTATAACGTTTGTATACCATGGGTTAACTAGTTGAAAATAAGACTTCTGCGAGTCTGAAATTATCAGGAACATCCAAAGCAGCAAAACATTTGGTTCTTTTAAAACTTTATTACCTGGAACACAGTCACTCTTATGCCACGTACACACAATCATTTTTACGGTTGTAAAAAACTAAGTTTCTCAGCCTCTAGAAAAAACAAAGGGCCAGATTCACGTACATTGGCGCATATTTTGACCAGCGTAGCGCACCTCCTTTACGTTAGACCGGCGCAATGTAGAGGCGCAATCACCGTATTGGTGACTGCTTGTGAGACTTTTTGGTTGATAGATTTTGGTTTGTTTGTTTTGTTGCTTGATTTTTCCTGCTTGTTTTTGTGAGTGATTTTTGTTGATTGTTTGAGAGAGTTTTTGTATGAGTATGACTGAGAGGAAGCGGAATAGCAATTTTTCTTTGGGGCAGAAACAAATTATTACCCGGGCCATTACCCAATATGGGCGTTTCCTCCACAGCCCGTAGAGTGCCAAAAAAACCCCCCCGGCCAGGAAAAAGGAGATTTTGCAGAACATTACTGACCAGGTGAATGCATTGGGGGGGGGGGGGGAGACCCGGACACGCGAGGGGATCGTAAAGAAAATCAATGACCTCCGGCATCTGGTCAGAAAAAAGCTGGCCAAAATGGCAGCCCATGCCAGGGGCACAGGAGGGGGCCCACTATGCCCTGTTAGGCTGACAGTGGAGGAGCGTGCGGTGGCCCAGACCTTTAATAGAGAACAAGTGGAGGGCCTGCCTGGCTATGACTACAGTCATGAAGGCGTGATGCCAGGTAAGGTTTTTGTTTTCCTATCTGGTGTGCAGCATGTTTGGGGAGGGGGGACCGCACCATCCCAGGGACAACAGCCTGATGAGGACCCCCCGACAAGGCCGGAGTCCTTTCAGAACCCGAAAAATGCTCTGAAGCCCACACACGATCGTTTTAAATTACATTTTTTTTAAACTTCGCTTTTTACAACCTGAAAAACGATCGTGTGTACGCGGCATTAGGAATGATCAGCAAGGGGTGGATAAATTGGGCTATGGAGCTACACCTGTCCATTGTCAAGGGAGATTGGGATAGACCACATCTCCACACACCCTATAAATATCCATGAACACAGAAGTACTCCCTGATAAAAAATGTACAAATGTATAGAACATTCATCATTTGATCCTAGTTGTATTCCTTCTTTATAATGCTTTCCCTCCCACATGCACGTACAATAGGGTGACCAGACATCCCCAGTTTCAGGGGACAGTCCCCGGATTGAGGACACTGTCCCCGGACCAAGTCTGTCCCTGGTTTTGTCCCCAGATTGGATTTAATAGGGGGCCGGGGCTATTTCAAAGACAATCAGTGCAGAATTAAAATAAAAAAATTAGAATTACACCCTCCCGCTCCGCCGTGCCTACTACCATAGGCAGGGGAGGGCTGGGCCAGGGGGCAGGGTGGCAATTGCCTCCCAGGCCGCCCTGACTTATGGCCGGCAGCCGCTACTATTTGCTTTTTTATTCTGGTCTAGAAAGATGGTTCGGGGCATGGCCACAGCGTCCAACCACTAGCTGTTGCATTTGTAGCCAATGCTTAAACTCCTGGTGGGGGGAAAACAGAGCAGGACAGAAGAAACTACAACTCCCGGAGACCGGATTCTTGGAAGCAGGGTGTGCCAGGGAGTCGCAACGCAGGGCTGGGTGCTGGCTGCAACTTGTCCCCAGGACCAGGAGCATTACCCCCCCAGGAGGACCTGCTGAGAACACTGTGGAGAAAGACCCTGACACCCATAGCTGACCACCCCCCCCATATACCCCATGTAACCTGACCCAGTGATCAGGCTGCATTGATGGGCACTGGAGTTGGCTGCACTGGTGAGGCTGCATTGAAAAAACAGATGGGCCATGAATGGTGAGCTGATTCGGCGGTTCAATGGGACAATTGACTGAACTTGCCCCCCAGGCCTAAGGCTGCCAGCCCTCCCCTGACCATAGGGGGGTTGTATTTTTACCATTATCTGTGGCCCTTTCTGATGATCATGTGCTGGTCGGAGCAGAGGAAATATTTCCTCAGTTTCGGGCGCATGCTTATTCAGCTCCGCTCGCATGTTCCTCTGTCTTGGCTCAAATCCTGGCAAGCCACCTGCCTATCTCCTTGCCTTCCCTGGGGGAGTGATCTTCCTCCGCTCCCCATCCAGTAGTAGCCGGGGCCTGAAGAGTAAGACTTGAGAGGCTGTGAGGCGGGCGGCGATGGGCAGAGAGTCGCTGATTTGTTGTTATTACTAGTAAAGAAAAAATATGTCCCCGGATTTCATTTAAAAAATCTGGTCACCTTAACGTACAATCCCAAATTTGTTTTACTTCTCCATTCTGTAACATTGCCCCATATCTTACCAATATATGGCAGTCCATATTTAAAGGGGTTGTAAAGGTTTGTTTTTTATTTTCTAAATAGGTTCCTTTAAGCTAGTGTATTGTTGGTTCACTTACCTTTTACTTCCATTTCCCTTCTAAATGTTTGTTTTCTTTGTCTAAATTTCTTACTTCCTGTTTCTCCTCAGTACGCTTGTCTCATTATTCAAACTGTTCTGGCTGGGGGTTAGTCAGCGTGCTCGCTGTGTAGTCCCAAGGGAGGGGGCGAGCACGCTGACTAAGCCCCAGCCAGAACGGCTCAGATGATGGGGAAAAGCTTACTGGGGAGGAACAGGAAGAGAGAAATTCAAGACAAAGAAAAAAAAATTAGAAGGGAAATCGAAGGAAAAGGTAAGTGAACCAACAATGCACTAGCCTAAAGGAACCTATTTAGAAAATAAAAAACAAACCTTTACAACCCCTTTAAGCTGTTCTCAGATTCCCTCATGTAGAACTAAATCTCGAGCCAACATTATAGGCCTCACTTCACACATCGGATCCTTGGAATATGTAATATACATTTCCTTAATTATCCATGTAGCGATACCCCCTCAAGGGCCGCTGATTGATTTGGGATCGGCGTATTAAGTTACCTCTAAGGCCGTGTACACACGACTAAACAAATCCGATCAAATCGGTCTGACAGACCGATCAAACCAAAATCCCCGCCGACAGACAGTGCGGTGACGTGGCGGTGACGTTGACGCCTCCACGTCAACACTCCAGGAAGTAAAATAGAATGAATTTGACGCATGCGGGAGATTTTTGTGCGCTGGTTAGACCAGCGGACAAAAATCTCCCGCATGCGTCGAACGGACGGGTGTCGGAAGGACGGGTTTCCAGCAGACAAGTTTTAAAGCATGCTTTAAAACTTGTCTGCTGGAAAAACCTGTCTGCTCGCCCGTACACACGATCGGATTTGTCTGCTGAAACGGTCCGTCGGACCGGTTTCAGCAGATAAATTAGATCGTGTGTACGCGGCCTAAGTGTTGTTCAGGGGTGAAGTTAGTGAGTAGAGTAGTAAGCGAATGTCCAATCAGTAGTTGAGGTTTTCCAAATGCTTTATTTCTTTGGGTCCAACACGACCAACATCAACAGGAGGTAGATAGGACAGGTTGATGAAATAAAGAAAACCTTGCAGTATCAGGCTTGGATGAACAGGAAAGCAAGCCTGCTTTCAATAACTGTGTATTGCGTCGCCACTCTAGCCAGAGTGGGTAAAGTGCCTCCGGACAGACTTCTGCCACAAGCCTGGCAGCCCGGAATGTCACTTAAGATTACTGGGAGGAACAAGTCTCTCTCACTGACTTGGCTCTAGTAGAATTTAGCGTTTTAGATAAAGACCTCTGCCACAGGCCCAATATTGGCCTGTATAGCGAATCCTCCCAGAAAGTTCTCTTTTAGTACGGTTTAGTACGGTATGGTTATCTGTCAGCTCCTGGTAACCAGATCCCTGATGGTTTGTTCAAGCCCTTCTTCAGGGGAAGTATTCCCAATACTTGTTTCTGGTATGACATAACCAGTTTGTTCTTCAAAGTGTTAGTAAATCCTTACATATACCCAGTGAATTGACCAGCCTCAGGTAATACAAGGAGATGAAGAAAATACTCCTACATAAGTTGTACCTATTTATTTGCAGTTCTCCCTTTTCTACTTCAGTTCAAAGTCCAGAATTTACACAACTTGTCTAAGCTTCCAGAGGCAGGGGCCAGGATCTGATGTCACACACTGCACAGCTCATAGAGGAGAGCTCAGTGCTATCTGAGTGGAGGGAAGGGACACACCCCATTCACACAGCACACAGGGAAACATGCACAGCTGAGTCTGTTAATCACAGGCTGTGTGCTGGAGGCACCTCCCCTATTCCCTCCATCTCTTGGATTCAGGTAAACCATTCAGCAGTGAGTCATGCAGAAAGAAGATGAACTAGACAGCAGAAAGAAATGCCACTCAGTGCTTTGGATTGAGACACGTACACACTATATAGAGGAATATGCTTTGTTCATTTTTCACATCAGAGGTTTATAACTACTACTACTATTTATCACCTCTGTCATGTACCTGGTAGATATCGAGCTGATGAGAGGGCTTTCCCTTAGGGCCCTTTCACATGTATAGATCCCATGAGGATCCATACCTTTGCTTGCTCAGCGGAGATCGCTCCATTGATCCCTGCTGAGCCGGCAGATGTACACTGTGCAGGGACCGCCCTGTCAGATCTCCGCTCTCCTCTATGGGGGGATCGGATGAACACGGACTGTCTGTCCATGTTCATCCAGTCCGATCCACAGACAGATAGGAAAAATTGTATTTTCCTCCGTCTGCAGAAACGGACCATAGCGGGTACTGATGAGATTGGATGTCAGCGGATGTATGTTCTTATTTAATCCAAAAACAGATGGATTAAATATGAACATACGGTCCGCAGGTGGGAAAGGGGGCTTACACCACTTGCCTTGCCCCCCCCCCCCGGTTGATGACAAGGTATGACAGGACACTGAGTGGCACAGATGCCTGTGGTATGTTTTGACCAACAAAGGTACTAGATCATGCAGCCTGCAGAGCAGAAACATGCTCCTACCGTATGCTCTGGAAGTCTCTACAATCTGCTTAGCTATCTCCACATTCTTGCTATCGTATCCTTATCCACAACATAAGGATATCATGGAAGTCTATGGCAAAGATCAGCCAACCCACAGGTGCACTGCGCTGCACCTATGTTGTGGATAAACTGCAGAGAATCAGTGTGAAAGCAGCCTTAGACCCCTTTCACACAATCCGTCTAATCCAATCTATGGAGTGGCAGATGTACACAGACTACCTCCAATCCGATCCGCAAAAAAAAAAGGGGGGATACATCCCCTTCCGTCTGGGCAGATCGGATCGGAGGGCCCAT
This sequence comes from Rana kukunoris, assembly GCA_029574335.1. Taxonomy (NCBI): domain Eukaryota; kingdom Metazoa; phylum Chordata; class Amphibia; order Anura; family Ranidae; genus Rana; species Rana kukunoris. The sequence continues at coordinate 8,335 of JAJQKJ010000500.1, read as the reverse complement.
AGACTAGAGACTGTATCCGTGTCCACTTTGCATATGCACTGGACACAGACCTGTCATCCGCCCACACCACTGATTGTGGCCTGTGACCGATTACCAAGTCGTTTAAGTGGCCCTCTTTCTTCAAAAGGCGAAATCTGAGATTTCGATAAATTGCTGATTTTACACAATTCCAGCAACCGTGTACACTACGCTACACAAAGATTTACCATGTTTGACAGAACAGTGGGGTAGGCCATCATATGACGGCTTCCTGTGATTGCGATGGGCATGGGCGGTGTGCTCTGTGATCAGACACTGCTGATCACAGATTGAAGTAAAGAGCCAATCAGCGGCTCTTTATCACATGATCAGCTGTGTCCAATCAAGGAAAACAGATGCAGGTTATCGTTACAGGCACTCTTTTCTTCATGCTCACAGCATGCGGAAAGGTGGAGAACCGATAACCGGCTTCTCTAAAAGGGACATGTACACTTATAATAGGGACACTGATTATTAGTGTCCTGATTATCAGTGCAGTCCCACCAGTGCTGCCAAACTTTGCCCACCGTTGTGTGCCCATCAGTGCAGCCAATCTGTGCCCACCACAGCTGCAAATCTGTGCCCATCAGTGCTGCCAATCTGTGTCCATCAGTGCTCATCATTGCCACATATCAGTGCCACCTATAAGTGCCTTCTCATTAGTGTCACGTATCATTGCCACCTATCATTGCACATTAGTGCCTCCTTATCAGTGTCACCTATCTTTGCTGCCTACCAGTGTCCATCATTGCCACCTATCAGTGCCTCCTCATTAGTGTCACCTATCTGTGCTGCCTGCCAGTGCCCATCATTGCCACCTATCAGTGCTGCCTCATCAGTGCCGCCTACCAGTACCCATCTGTGCCGCCTTATCAGTGTCACCTATCATTGTCACCTCATCAGTGCTGCCTATCAGTACCCATCTGTGCCGCCTTATCAGTGTCACCTATCATTGCCACCTCATCAGTGCTGCCTATTAGTGCACATCAACGAAGGAGAAAAATGACCTGTTTGCAAAATGTACAGGTTTTTTTTTTTTTTTTTTTCAAACTCTTCAGTCTTTTTTCGTTTGTTCAGCAAAAAAATAGAAATCCCAGTGGTGATTAAATACCACCACCAAAGAAAAGCTCTATGTGTGTGAAAAATGGTGAAAACTTAATCTGGGTACAGTGTAGCATGACCAGGGGTGGACTGACAATTGGGGCACTCGGGCACTGCCTGAGGGCCCCATGCCACTAGAGGGCCCCATGAGGGTTGCCAGGCTCAGTAAAATCAGGGACAGTATGTAAAAATATGTGTTTTTTTTACATCCGTCCCTGATATGTCTGAAACCGACATGCTTTTGATGTGAAAATCCTGAGATTTTAGCTGCCTCCTGGCGTGGTGGCCCTCTGTAAGCCCAGGGGCCCCATAATCTTCTATTGCCCGGGGGCCCCATGAGTTGTCAGTCTGCCCCTGAGCATGGCAATTGTTATTCAAAAAGTGAGAGCGTTAAAAGCTGGCCTGGGCAGGAAGAGGGTAAAAGCACCCAGTAGGCAAGTAGTTAATAACACACAAAACTCCTTTAAAGCGGAGTTCCACCCTTAAAACCACTTTGTTTCATCCCATCCAGCATACTGGCGTCAGCGCCAGTATGCTGTTTTTTTTTATTTTTATTCCGTGTACTTACTTTATAATCGATCATGTAATTTTGGGCGCACCGCGGTATGTCGCCGCTATAAGGCGTCACGCCTTCCGGAAACAGCCGATTAGCGTTCGGCTCTTCTCGGCGCCTGCGCACAGACCCAGGAGCTAACTGCGCAGGCGCCGTATATAGCCAGCGTCACGCCCTCCGAAAAAAGCCGAACTAGGACCGGCTATTTACGGCGCCTGCGCAGTCAGCTCCTGGGTCTGTGCGCAGGCACCGAGAAGAGCCGAACGCTAATCGTCTGTTTCCGGAAGGCGTGACGCCTTATAGCGGCGACATACCGCGGTGCGCACAAAATTACATGATCGATTATAAAGTAAGTACATGGAATAAAAAAAAAAAAAAACAGCATACTGGCGCTGACGCCAGTATGCTGGATGGGATGAAACAAAGTGGTTTTAAGGGTGGAACTCTGCTTTAATGATGAAAAGTGCAATGACAGTCCATCAGGCTCCATGGAAATAGAAGCAGTTCCTGTGTTGTGGAATAGGTGAAGGGCCGCCCCTCTATGTCTATGGCTCTGTGCCCTGACTATACCAGGAACTCGTCTCTTGTGTTTGCCTGGAGACCAGCACATGATTCCACCTGACTCCTAGCACACAGGTCAGCGCCTCCCATTGGCCAGCATCCTCCCTTTACCTGCACGCAGGCCCGCCCCCTTGCCTCCTGCCACTCACCTATTGGCTATTTCCGGACATGCTCGGAGAGTTGATTGGTGGCGGGGATGACGCAGGCTGTACGGTGACGTGCATTGCGGGTGACGGAGCTGCTGGACTCGGAGGTGGCGGAGGCTCCGGGCTGTAGCGGAATACAGAGCGGCAGGTACAGGATAGCCGGGGACTGGAGGCCTGACAGGGGCGGGGGAGGCGGAGGCGGACTGGTGTCTTCGCTGAATGTGTCTGGACGAGGGAGGCAGGGGGACAGTTCTGAGGCCTGCGGGGAGAGGGGGCGGGGCTCCACAGGCAGCATCACTCTGCTGACACAACATAAACAAGCAGGCAGAGGGCCATGCATGCCGCAGCTGGAGGCCTGTCCTCTCCTCAGCCAGTGGCACAGTGTCAGGGAGGCCATGCTCAGGCTGTGGCTGCTCTTAGTCATGCTGTAGAGGGGCTCTTATGGGGGATGGTAGAGGGTGTACAGCCAGTGGTGCCTTCTCTGAGCCATGAGCTTGGTGTAACTGTGCTAGATGCAATCAGTGTGTACAGCAGGGATATGCAATTAGTGGACCTCCAGCTGTTGCAGAACTACAAGTCCCATGAGGCATAGCAAGACTCTGACAGCCACAAGCATGACACCCAGAGGCATGATGGGACTTGTAGTTTTTCAATAGCCGGAGGTCCGCTAATTGCATATCCCTGGTGTACAGTGTTCCTAAACCCGCAAAAGTAAAAGCAGTCTGTATATGCAGTAACGCATGTGTGTTATACTCACTGTGGAACCTAAGGGGTTAAATCTTTGCATTGTGTAAAAAAGCCTGTTCCTGTCTTCTCTGATCCTCCCCTTCTTCCACTGTCCCCAATCCATCTCCTGATAAGACAGCCTTGGGGGCACATGGCCAGTTTGTATTTAAAAAAAATAAAGTGTTTCTTGGGAGGGTGCATGTGATCAGACAGAGGGTCGGGGTTCCTGCAGCCTTAACCACTTCCATACTGGGCCTTTTCACCCCCTTCCTGCCAATGGCAATTTTCAGCTTTCAGCACTGTCACACTGTGAGTGAGTGAAGAACAAATATAGCGCTGCACATGCGAGCTAAATCGCCTTTGGGCGCTCATTGTTCCTGTCTCTCTTGACATCAGAAGAGATGAGTCTTGATCTTTCTTCTGAAGGCCAAGTGGTTTTCCTCCAACCGAATGCTGGTTGGTAAAGCGTTCCATAGTCTGGGGCCTTGGACTGTGAATCTTCTTTCTCCTTTGGACTTGTATCTGGAGTAGATTTTGGTTGGTGGATTGCAGGACGCGATTGGGGTTGTGAGCTTTTATTTTTTCGCATAGATATTGGGGGGCCTTCCCATGGATGCACTTATGCGTCAGAGTGCTTTAAAAGCAATTCTGTCTTTTACTGGCAACCAATGAAGGTGAGATGGATTCCCAGGGTTTTTTCCCAGTCACAAGTCTGGCGGCCGTGTTTTGAACGACTTGCAGACGGGTGATTTGGTACTTTTGGAGTCCGAGGTAAAGGGCATTTGCATATTTCAGTCTGGAGTTCACAATTGTTCCCACCACGACTGCTACCTCTTCTTTTGGAATAAAGGGAATGAGTCGGCGTAGTAGGTGCAGCAGATGGTGCGATCCGCTGACTACTGACCCTATTTGTGCATCCATTGTCATGTAGGTGTCAAAGATGACTTAGGCTTTTGACTTTGGCGCTAGGGGTGATGATTTGGCCCAGAATAGGCGGGGGTGTCCAAGTTGTTGCAAGTTGGTTCTTTCGATTGGCATGAAACAGGAGAAGTTCTGTTTTTGAAGCGTTGAGTTTAAAGGGGAGGTTCCCCTAAAAAGAAACTTTTAACATTGCATGTCTCTTTTTAATTACTTGTAGAATCGGCTGGTAGTTTAAAAAAAAAAACGTCCGTACATACCATTTTCGGCATGTAGTCTCACCGTCGCTTCCGGGTCTGGCGGTCGGGTATGGGTGTGCCTACTTGATTGACAGGCATCCGATCGACGCATACAGTGCGTCACGAGATGCCGAAAGAAGCCGAACGTTGGTGCGCATGTGCCGTATAGAGCCGCACCAACATTCGGCTTCTTTCGGCATCTCGTGACTCGCTGTATGCGTCGATCGGATGCCTGTCCCCGACCGCCAGACCCGGAAGCGACGGTGAGACTACATGCCGAAAATGGTATGTACGGACGTTTTTTTTTTAAACTACCAGCCGATTCTACATGTAATTAAAAAGAGACATGCAATGTTAAGTTTCTTTTTAGGGGAACCTCCCCTTTAAGATTACTCTTCATCATCCAGTCTTCTATCAAAGAGAGGCATTTCTCTAGACTGAGATGATGATTCTTTTTATTGCAGATAGAAAAATTCAGTTGCGTGTCATCTGCATATGAGTGATAAAGTCGTTTTTGGCTACTGATGATTTCAAAGAAAGGGCGAAGATAGATGTTGAACAGCACCAGTGACAGAGTGGATTCCTGAGGGACTCCGCATGACACCGTGCGTTTTTCAGAAGTAAAAAGGTCCAAGTTTCACTATTTGTGATCGGTTTTCCAGAAAAGAGGAGAAGCAGGATAGATCCCATTCTGCGACTCTGGCTACTTCAGCTAGCCGAGTCAGTAATAGTTTGTGGTCTACCCAGGGGCGGACTGACTATTGAGAAACCCGGGCACTGCCCGAGGGCCCCATGCCACTAGGGGGCCCCATCAGGCTTGCCAGGCTCAGTAAAACCAGGGACATTGCGTAAAAATATGTGTTTTTTTTTTTTTTTTTTTTGTTTTTTACATCTGTCCCTGATATGTTCAAAACCTACATGCTTTTGATGTGAAAATCCCAAGATTTTAGCTGCCCCGTCTCTGCACTGCCTCCTGGCATGGTGGCCATCTGTAAGCCCGGGGGCCCCATAATCTTCTATTACCCGGGGGCCCCATAATCTTCTATTACCCGGGGGCCCCATGAGTTGTCAGTCCGCCCCTGGGTCTACCGTGTCGAAAGCTGCGCTTGGGTCCAAGCAGAACTAGAAGACAAGATTCTCCTTCATCTGCGGCCTCGAGAGCGTCATACCATATTTTAAGTAATGCTGTTTCTGTCCCGTGTCCGGGACGGAAACGCAATTGAAAATGATCGAGCAAATTATGGGCGTCTAAGTGATGTAGCTGTTGTACCGCTACTTTCTCCATCACTTTAGAGAAGACATTTAGGCCTGTTTTGGGACGGCGATGTTTTGGGTCTTTGGGGTCGAGGGTGGGTTTCTCTTAAAATAGGTTTGATTATGCCTTGTTTTAAGCGGGTGGGCACTATACCTTCTTTGTATGACTGGTTTATTAGCTGCGTGATGGGCGGTGCCAGGATATCGGCACATTCCTTCAGCAGTTTGGTGGGGATGATATCATTAGGCGCTGTGCTATTTCGTAGGGTATCAATGATGTTTTTTGTGGCCTCGCTGGAAATGGGTTTTAAAGTGAACTTTGTTGTTTGTGGCGAATTTGTGTGGGTATTCGGCGTATGGTTGATTGGGGGGTTAATGGGAGTTCTATTTTGCTGAATGCTTACACGGATTCCTTCAATTTTGTTGATGAAATAATCCGATAATTCATTGCAAAATTCTTGGGTATCAGAATTGAGGGCTTCAAGACAGACGGGATTCATGGTCTCGGTAACTATCTTGAAGAGTTTGCGGGGACAATTAGTGATGATATTGGCGAAAACATTTTTTTTGGCTTTGAAGTAGGGTAGACCCGATACCAGTATTGGGACCGATACCGAGTATTTGCGGGAGTACTTGTACTCCCGCAAATACCCCCGATACCTGAATAGAATACTTACCACCCCCGCCGCTTACCGCAAAGCCGCCGCGTTAATCCCTGTGCATTACAGCGTCGCATAACAGGCAGCTTTCGGTTGAATACCTGTAATCCCCGCCGCACCATGTATAGACACTCCCCTTCTCGGGATTGGATGTATCTGTCCAATCCCGAGCAAGGGGGGGTGTCTATGTACGGAGCCGTGTATAGACACTCCCCCTTGCTCAGGATTGGACGGATCTGTTCAATCCCGAGAAGGGGAGTGTCTATACATGGCGCGGTGGGGATTACAGGTATTCAAACAAAAGCTGCCGGTAATGCGGCGCTGTATTGCATGGGGATTAACGCGGCAGCAGCAGTGGCGGTGGCATCATCTACCACTAGGTATGGGGGACAGGACATGGCTGCATCTGTGAGGGACATGGCTGCATATCTGTGGGGGACAGGACATGGCTGCATATCTGTGGGGGACAGGACATGGCTGCATATCTGTGGGGGACAGGACATGGCTGCATATCTGTGGGGGGACATGGCTGCATTTGGGGACACATTTAAAAAAAAGTATCGGTACTTGTACTCAGTCCTAAAAAAGTAGTATCGGAAAAACCCTACTTTGAAGATTTCTTTGTGGTATTTTTTAGTTATTACCTCGTAGATGGAAAGGTTTTCCTCAGAAGAGCTTCTTTTCCAGGCGGTTTCCGCTCTTCTGCACTCTTGTTTCAGCAACGACAGCTGGTCATTAAACCAGCTTGAGTTGTTTTTTCAGATGCGGGTTTTGCGTTTGGGCGCTACTAAGTCGGCTGACTGTAATGCAGTGTACACACGATCAGACCGGTCCGATGAAACTGGCCTGAAGACCAGTTTCATTGGACCAAATTGATTGTGTGTACAGCCCATCGGACCGTTGTCCATCAGCCCAAAGTTTTAAAACTTGCTTTAAAATCTGTCCGATGGACACCTGTCCGTCGGACCAAAACGATGGTTAGTACACAAAAGCATCGGACCAAAAACCTGCGCTTGCTCAGAATCAAGTCGACGCATGCTTGGAAGGATTGAACTTAATTTTTTCAGCACGTCGTTGTGTTCTACGTCACCATGTTCTGACCCGATGGGATTTTGGACTGATGGTGTGTACGTACATAAGACCACTTCAGAGGTGGTCCGATGAAAACGGTCCATCGGACCAGTCTCATCGGTTTGGTCTGATCGTGTGTACGTGGCCTAATAGGGCCGTGTTTATGGCATCCAGTGTTTCTGTGTTTAATGTTGTTGGATTGTTTTTCATTTTTTTTCCCCTAAAGTGGTTTTGAAGAGCTCTGAATAGATCTTCTTTTTTGATCTAGTCCAGTGTGTTGTCACCGGTTTTGACGTTTTTGTTAAGGGGTGGTCTGTCCATAGCAACGATTCATTATTTTTTTTTTTAGAATGTTTGTTTATTTTCAGATCTTATCTCAAAATAAGATTGAGCGTGTGACCGGAAGTATGTGTGGGCCCACATACTAGTTGCCTCAGACCTAATCTTTCCAGATGGTCAATGCAGGCATCGGCAACGGAATCCTGAGAGGAGTTGGCCCAGAGGTTGAAATTCCCAAGTAACAAAAGGTGTTTGCTGTTTAGGGTGAAAGTGGACATGAAATCTGTCCAAGGTGAGAGAAGCTGTGTTTTTGGACCCAGTGGTCTATAGTAGTTATGGGTTCTCCTAGGACGAGTTTGGGGGGTGGGATTGGTGGGAATGGTTGTGGTTGGTGGTGAGTGCGAGGTGAATACTGAAAGGGGATTTAGGCCCCGAGGTTTGCCATCAGTGTTAAAGAGGAGGGGTGGGGGACCCTGTGGGTGTTTTTAGTACTGTGAGCCATTTCTGTAATAAAGTGGCAATCTAAATGGGTTGTTGTAGATGAAATTGTTTAGTGGTGTTTGGGGTGGGGATTGGGAAGGGGGGGGCATAAGGCGCTAGGTTACATTGGATGTAGGCCTAAAAAAGTGGTATCCAGTTCATAAAAAAAATAATAACAAAATAAAACGCAGTACAATCCCACATTGTTACCCATGTTGTTTTTGATGGTATGGCAAAAAAAACAGAATGTTAAATCGCACAGTGGGAAAAATTTCCTCCATCCCCCGAGAGTTGATGTATTTAGCCTGGATCAACTTTAAAAACTGTATG
>JAJQKJ010000965.1:0-79661 GCA_029574335.1 Rana kukunoris | reverse complement strand
TATTTTTAATGTAAGTGGTGTAATGTGGTGAGGAGTAGGTGTTTAAGTCTGTAAATTAATGGTAAGTAATAAACAAGCCGTGGTAAAAGGTAAGCAGGGGCATAATGGATGATGACGTACGTCACCAGGCAACGCGTTTAAATCTAAAAAGGAATTAAATAATAAAGCTGCGCATCCCTTTTCAAAATCAAGCTTGAGAAAGGAATCAAATGTGTGTCATTCAGTCATTCTAATTTAGCAAAACGCGTCGCTTGCCTGGTGACGTCACCATCCATCGCCCGCTGTTCCTGCTGCACGGCGCTGTGCTCTTTAAAGGTTTGTCTCATCCACTGCACCCACTCATAAACATCCAGGGAAACAGGACTGACTCCTCACCACACAGCGCTAAACCAGTGGACAACAAGTGGATGAACGAGCGCACCAGATGACAGCCACCCCTCTCTTCTGGAGAAACTTTGATATGCCTGTATATCACCACCAAAATGTGAGTGGTTTTCTTATTTTTGGCTTTGTGATTAAATTTGTTTAATATACTACACCCAGAGGCGCCTCTCTCCTTATTCACCCATGCACACCCACTAGTCTATTCATCATATTCACTTTGACCAGCGCTGAAGATCACTTTCTTTTCGTGTATAGAAACCTGCTGCAGCAAAAATGACATTTATAAAAAATGAAATTTTCCCTGTAAACTTTATTTTGTAAAAAAAATATGTTTGGCGAGCAAGTCTGTATGAAGAGGCCACAGTTTAATGCACTCAGAACAAGATAAAAAAATGTAAAATCTTGAAAGATGCTTGTGTATTCAGTAAGTCAATGTGTTTCTCAGATTTTTTTTATTTTGTAATCCATTTTATTTTATTATTATTCACTCTGTACGTGCTTACCTCAGAGACAGGGATATATCCGTGAAAGTCCCATCACCTTATGGGAAAGTGGTGTTCTCTCAAATTTAAGCTATATTCAAATACCTCAGTTGTGGACAAGGAGGCAGAATAAGCCACTCTGGCAGCGGCGGTGAACTGCGCAGAAGTCTATGCTTTGGTGATAGAGAATGAGGAGGATGAGGATGGTTTAGTAAGGCAGTCCACCACCTCCTCTTCATGCTGTGGCAGAATAGCACAGGCAACATTACTAAACCGAGGAAATTATGCCCTACCTGTGGACAGACCACATCCACCTTTATCTGTGGACTCATACGCTGCTGGCCCTCTCACAGTGCTATGGAAATGCCTGCCTCTCATTGTTGACCTCCCAGATATGATGGGGAGTACTTGGATTCACTTTAATCAATGGGAAGTGGTGTTTGGTGCACTTCAAGTTGAGTACTCACTCACTCCACTGACACACTACAATGACGCACTTCAATATACTGCAGTAAAACTGCACTGACGTGCTTCAATATACTGCAGTAAAAGGGCAATAACGCAATTCAATATACAGTACTGCTGTAAAAGTGCACTAAGGCACTTCAATCTACTGCAGTAAAAGTGCACTACCGCAATTCAAATACTGCAGTAAAACTGCTGTAATGCACTTCAATATAGTGTCGTAAATGTGCACTAACTCAATTCAATATACTGCCATAAAAGTGCACTAATGCACTTCAATATACTACAGTATAGTAAATGTGCACTAACGCAATTCAATATACTGCCATAAAAGTGCACTAATGCTCTTCAATATACTGCCGTAAAATTTCACTAACACACTTCAATATACTACAGTAAACGTGCACTAATGCACTTCAATATACTGTAGTAAACATGCAACAACCCGCTTCCATATACTGCAGTAAATGTGCTTCAATATACTGTAGTAAAAGTGCACTAACGCACTTCAATATACTGCAGAAATCACGCAGTAATGCAGTTCAATATACATGCACTAACACACCTCAATTTACTGCAGTAAATGTGCCCTAACACAGTTCAATATAGTGCAGTTAAATATACTGCAGTAAGCGTGCACTAACACACCTCAAATACTGCAGTAAACCTGCCCCGAAACACTAAACTGACACTAAAGTAAAAATGAATGATCGCACTACACTCATGCTGCATCATCACTATACTCACACTACACTTACACTGTACACTCATAATATAATCACAATAGCCCACTTTAACACACTAACTTGCTAGTAGAAATGAACAGACATGTTCTATCTATCTCCACTCCAATATCACACTGCAAATAGCTGCTCTGGTAAGGATCCTTTTGTTGTGGGGGCGGGTGAGTGAGTGAGTGAATAACTTATATAGCACTACAATTGCAAACTGAATCGCCTTTTTCCTTCTATTTAGCCTTCAGAAAAGATGGGCCTTGAGTTTTTTCCTGAAGGCCTGGTGATTCTCTTCCATACGTAAATGAGATAGTAGTGAGTTCCACAGTCAAGGTCCTTGGACTGCAAATCTTCGTTCTCCTTTGCTCTTGTAGCGGGCCTTGGGAAATTGGAGTAGATTTTGGTTGGCTGATTGGAGAACGCGATTGGGTTGTGGAATTTTATTTTCCCACATAGATATTGGGGGGCGATGCCTTGAACACACTTGTGCGTCATGGCAGAGGGCCTTGAATGTGATTCGTTCCTTGATGGCAGCCAGTGGAGGGACCTCCGGGAGGGGGAAATTGATTCCCAGTGGTTTTTTGTCTGTTACCAGTCGCGCTGCCGTGTTCTGGATGACTTGCAGATGGGCAATCTGGTAATTTGGGAGACCTAGGTACAGAGAGTTAGCATAATCAAGCTTGGAGTTTATAAGTGTTCCTACTACTACTGCGGTGTCTTTTTTCGAAATGAAGGGCATGAGTCTTCTTAGTAGACGCAAGAGATGGTGAGGCCCGCTGACTGCTGACTCAATTTGAGCATCCATTGTCATGTCAGAGTCAAAAATGACTCCTAGACTTTTGACTTTGATGCTGGGGATAATGGTCTGTCCAAATATCAGCGGGGACGACCATGTCTTTGATCCATTGAGTTTGAGGTGACTCTCCGTCATCCAGTTGTCTATCAGAGTGAGACATTTTTCTAGTCCGAGGTGTTCGTCCTTTTGGCTATTTATACGAAAATATATCTGAGTATCATCAGCATAAGAATGGTATAGTACATTCTGGTTACTGATAATTTTAAGGAGTGGGCGAAGATAAATATTGAATAACACGGGTGGCAGGGGGGACCCTTGAGGGACTTTACATGTCAGAGTCCATATTTCTAACGTGAAAGGTCCTAGTTTCACTATCTGGGATAGATTTTCCAGAAATGATGAGAACCAGGGTAGATCTGAGTCAGCGATATGAGCAATGAGCCATGATTGGGCACAGTCATCATTACTTTCTCCAATCATGGCTCTGACAGTGTTTTGTGCCCTGATCGGGTCAAATCCTTCATTGCTTCAGCCAATCAGGGCTTCTAATGCACTGTGTATAATGCGCAGTGCATTGTGAGGCAACAAACGGTCAACTGCCCTGACAATTCGTGTGTTTGTTGAACGAGGAAAAAGCCACTGTTTGGCCTGAACTCATGCTCGGGCCGAACTGTTAGTCCAACACTACTCCTAAAGACATACAGAAAAGCATGAAAAAAGAAAACAAACACAACCACCAAATCTAAGTAATGGTAAGTTGCAAGTTTTTTGGGGTTTGGATATACATTAAATGTTTAATCTTCCTAAATTATATAAACATTGTTTTATATGTCAGTGTAAAAATAAGCTTATTAATATGTTTGGAGGGTTTAAGAAGTGTGACTGTATCTATAGCTTGTACATGAACATATGAAATAACAGAATACATTTCATGCTGTACACTTATGTACTTGCCACCAGTGGGGGCCCGTCAATATGGGGTGCAGTGGTGCTGCCCCCCAATCCATGCTGTATGGATTGTTGCCACCCCCCAATAAAATATACCACCAGCCGCCACTGATTCCCACATAATATGAAATGATAATACTGAGCTGAATCCCTATTGACAGGGCTTTTTTTCAAGGGGAACTTGGTGGACCCACCTCTGGCTCAGACCCTTGGGGGGGGGGGCTGCTCACCACAATCACTTGTAAACACAGAAGTTACAGCTCTGCACTCTGTGTATAACCCCCCTGAACTATACACTCTGGCCCAGATTCAGGTACATCTGCGCATTATTGGACCGGCGTAGCGCACTGCCTTTACGTTAGACTTGCGCAATTTTGCCACGTAATCACCCTATTCTCGTAGCTTTTGCGCAGGAAATTGCGCATACGTAAAGTTTTTTCTGAGGCGTAAGGAGGAGTAATACAAATTGGGAAGGACGTGGGCGTGTTACATTGAAATGAGCCGTGACCCCATGCAAATGAAGGGCCGGCTGGCTCACGCATGCGCGCTTGAAGGAGACCATGTCAGCTCCGATGTGCGCATGCTCACAACTCGGGAGCGGCGCAATCAGTGAAATTGGAAATGGACGAGGGCAACGTTGTGAACTACGCAAACAGCATAAATAGACACACACAAACGCACTTCCTTTGCAAAAGTACATCCCTTTGTCCCTTCCCATTTAACCAAGTGCTTTTGTTCTTGTTGTTCGTTGCGGTGTGTTTTGTAGTTGTCAGATTAGTGTTCTGTGTGATCAGGTGTTTGTTAGTAGATTTTTGAAAGTGGTTTTTGATAAGTGTTTGAGAGACTGTTTGTTTGATTGATATATTTGTGTTTGTTTCTTTTCCTGCTGTATTTTTGTTTTGTTTTTTGGTGACTGTTTCTTGCTGAGTCGTTTTCTCTCTGTGTGTGTGTTTTTTTGTGATTGGTTGTGCTTGTTTGTGTGTGTGAATTTTGTTGACTAGGACTGTTTTTTTTTCAAAGGATGACTGAGAGAAAACGCAAGCTGAATTTTACAGTTGTGGAAAAACAGATTCTTGCCCGGGCCATTAGCGAGTATGGGCGTTACCTCCACGACCCAGACAGTGCCAACACCACCCCGGCCAGGAGGAGGGAGATTTTGGATAGGATCACTGACCAGGTGAATTCAGCGGGGCAGGGGGAGACACGGACCAGGTCTGGGATTGACAAAAAAATCAATGACCTCCGGCGTCTGGTCAAAAAGAAGCTGGCCAGAATGCATGCCCATGCCAGGGGCACAGGAGGGGGCCCACCATGCCATATTAGCCTGACAGCGGAGGAGCGTGCGGTGGCCCTGACCTTTCATCGGCATGAAGTTGAGGGCCTGCCCGGCTTTGACTCAAGTCCGGAGCCCGTGGTGCCAGGTAAGTTGTTTTATTTTTTAATATCAGGTGTGTAGCATGTGTGGGGGAGGGGGGTGAAAGGGAATATGTGGCAAGTGTGTGGATCCTCCAACCTGTGAATGTTTTGTGTCATCCACAGATGTGCAGGAGGGTGCAGGGCCATCTGGCCTGACCGCACCAACCCCAGGACAGCAGCCTAATGAGGCCCCCCCAACAAGGCCGGAGTCCGCGGAGGAGGTTCAACAGGAGCAGGAGAATCATGAGGAGGAGGAGAATCATGAGGAGGAGGAGAATCATGAGGAGGAGGAGTCCATGTCAGGCACTGGACGTTTGGGTTTTGAGGACTCCTCCCCTCTGGCTGGCAGCAGGCAGGCCTCCCTAAGGGGGAGCCCCCCCAATCCTCCCCCAACATGGCTCCCCTCACAAGGGCCTCCCCTTCTCCCCGGCCACAAGCATCAGCTGGAGGCAGGATGTCATCCCAGACCACCAGGGGGTTGGCCGATCTCCTGCCCGCCACCCTGAGAAGGGACCAGTTCCTCCAGACCCGCCATCTGGGACAGGTCAGCCAGACATTGGTGTGGATGGAGGAGAGCCTGTCCTCCATCAAGGATACGCTGGGGAACCTGGACTCCCACTCCCGGGCTTTCACAACCTGCCTAAATGAACTGCAGACGACATCAGCAGGCGTTGGGCAGGATGTGAGGGCCCTTACCCTGGCTATCCAGGCCAACACGGCAACACTTGGTGCTGCCCTGGACAGAATTGCCGTGGCCTTGGAGGGCAGGCCTCCAGGTGGGCAGAGATCAGGGGCTGCTCCTCCTTCCCCGGTTTTACCCCTTCCGGGGCCGTGGCCGGGGGCGCCCCAGACGTGGCTCACGCAGAGGGCACTAATTTGTTTCCCCCCCCCTTTTTTTTTTTTTTAATAGTTTTTTTTTTCATATTTTTTATTTTTTTTTGTCATTTTTTTTTTTGTGCTGGAAATTGTTTGCTTTTGCAGGTCATTTTTTTTGGGTTGTGAATGCTGTGTGAATGTGGGGGTGACATTCCTGCTGGAAAAGGGGTGTCACCCTCTATTTTGGTGGAGAAGGGTTCCCCAGGACCAGGGAGAAGTGATCCCCAGGTCCGTGTGAATGGTGTATGAATGTTCAGTGACATAATTGGAGCCTTGGCGTGGCGTTGCTGCTCACAAGTCCTGCATGGTGGACTGGTGCCAATCCAATTTGATGTGGATGTGGGGTGTGTGTGCTAGGGACCACAGTGGTGTGCATGCATGCATTCTCATTGTGCCATGATTAATGTATGTGTTTAACGTGCAAAGATGCCCAATGTGAGCTGTCTCCTGGCTGCTCTTCCCTCAGAAGACGGGGTAGCCTCGGTTAGGGGGGGATTGTCTGGTTCAGGGGTCAGGTCATCACGTAGGTCAATCTGCAGGCCCTTTCTTTGTGCAAAGTTGTGCAGCATGCAACATGCACCGATGATATGGCACACAAAGTTTGGGGAATACAAGAGGGTACCCCCAGACTTATCCAGGCATCGGAAACGTGACTTTAGGAGGCCAAAGGTGCGCTCCACCACTGCTCGGTGTTTGGGCATGTGCTTGATTGTATCTTTCCTCTCCTGGGGTTTGGGGGTTCCGGATAGGAGTCATGAGATGGGGGTCCCAGTGGATATGCAGAGTCACCTGTAAGGGAAAAGACAGGAGGATGTTAGTCATGCATGTGCCCCTTATGATGTGTGCATCATGGAGGGGATAGTCATGCCTGCCACCCATGTCACTCACCAACCAGCCAGGTGTCCCCATACACGTTCTGATCGAATTCCATTCGGATGTGGCATTGATTGTATATGTAGCTGTCATGGCTGGACCCTGGGTGTTTGGCACGGACGTGCCATATGAGGCCTTGGGCATCGACTATCACCTGTACGTTGATGGAATGCCAATGCTTCCGATTGCGGTACATGTGCTCTGTCTCCTGGGGGGGCTGTAGTGCCACATGTGTGCAATCAATGGCCCCCACAGTGCGTGGGAATCTGGCAATTCTGTCGAAATCTGTCATTGCCTTCAGTCGCAGGTCCTCAGTGGTGGGTTTGATGATTTGTTTGGCCATGCGTGTGAGAATTGCAGGGACAACCTGGTGCACACATCTGCTTATGGAGGATTGTGACATCCCAGCCACCACTCCACTTGTACGCTGAAAAGAGCCACTGGCAAGGAAATGGAGTGTTGCCATGACCTTGACCAGTGGCTGCACTGCATGTGTTGGGCTGGTGATGTCCTCCTGCAGGGTTGTGGTTAATTCCAGGATGGCATGAGGGGTGAATCTGAAGATGCGATACACCTCAGAATCACTCATGCCAAACAGGTCTATGCGGGTACGGTATATCCTCTCCCGTGCCATCCTCCGTGCCCTCATCCTTCTTTGTTCATCTAAAGTCAGTAGTATAGCTATGTGCGACGATGCCCCTGGCATGTTGGCATACAGATTGTTGTGCAACACGTGTGACTGCTGAGCTGCTCACTAACAGTGTTGCTTTATCTAACAAGTAGACTTTTTTTCTTTTTTTAGACCAGCTTTTATCAGCTCTAATTTTAGACAGGAGATTTTGCTGTTGCGCACACTGCGTCGCCTGCGCTACCCCAACGTTGTTTTGTGGATCCCTGTAAGTCCCTCATTAGCATATTTGACTAGCAAATCAATGGTGTGTCTATCGCACTTTTGCGCGGACGGATGCGCCAGTCTAACGAAATTACGCGGGACAAAAAAAAAACGATTTTTTGCGTATCTCGTTCTGGGGATGCCGCGCAACGAAACGCACGCGCACATTTAGACTTACGCACGAGCATCTCCTGTTGCGCAGGCGTAATCGCTCTGTGAATCTGGGCCTCTGTATGTAATCCAATCCTGGTATTTAATGCCCCTTTAAGTCCATCCTACTGTTCGTGAAATTTGACTGACCACACCCACTATTTGATGTGATTGGAGGGTGTGTGTGGGGGAGGGGTTTTGTGGGTTCATGGTTGAGTTCCAGCACCTATTGTTTGAGGAAGAAAAAGCCCTGCCTATTGCAGTCGCTGTTATTGATAGTTCATACAGAAAGTTGCTATTTATATTCTGGGGCAGTCTTTCTCATTTTTTTTGCCCCAGGGGAAACCTTCAAATAATGTCCAGGTCTTGGGGAACCCCTGCTAAATTAATTTTACCTGCAGGTTATTGAACATTAATATGGTCAAAAAAATTACAATGTATCCTACCCATAATATTTGACACCCAGGGAAGATCAGTTTTATATTCCCTTTGCTCTATACATCAACATTATTTTCAGTAATAATCTTAAAATGAAATGAATAATAGTAACAGGAAAAAAACTGCACACAGTAAAAAAAAATGTGGTGTTTCCGAGCATTAGTAATTGGTGAAAAAAGTGCCTCCTTGCATTGTTGGACAATGTAAAATTATCCTTTTTACAATGGTGGTCAGGATGAGTGGAAGTTCAATTGCCTGTTGCTTAAAGCTTAACTGCTTGCTGCCCATTATATTTATATATATGTTGGCAATATATGTTTAACCCCTTGATCGCCCCCTAGTGTTTAACCCCTTCCCTGCCAGTGACATTTACACAGTAATCAGTGCATTTTTATAGCGCTGATCGCTGTATAAATGTCAATGCTCCCAAAATAGTGTCAAAAGTGTCCAATCTGTCCGTACGCCGCAATGTCACAGTCACGATGAAAATCGCAGATCACCGCTATTACTAATAAAAAAATGAATAAAGAAATGCCATAAATTTTGTAGATGCTATGACTTTTGCGCAAACCAATCAATATACGCTTATTGCAATTTTTTTTACCAAAGATATGTAGAAGAATACATATCGGCCTAAACTGAGGAAGAAATTTGTATTTTTATCTTTTTTGGGGGATATTTATTATAGCAAAAAGTAAAAAATATTGTCTTTTTTTTTTAAATTCTTGCTCTTTTTTTTGTTTAAAGCACAAAAAATAAAAACCACAAGGGTGATCAAATGCCATCAAAAGAAAGCTCTATTTGTGGGAAAAAAAGGATGTACATTTTTTGGTTAATGAACAATGAACGCACAAATAGGGGCAGTAGTCAGCGGATCTCACTATCTGCTGCGCCTACTACGCAGACTCACGCCTTTTATTCCCAAGAAAGACATAGCGGTCGTGGTGGGAGCGATTGTAAACTCCAGACTGGACTATGCAAATGCCCTTTACCTCGGACTCCCCAAGTACCAAATCGCTCGTCTTCAAGTCGTTCAAAATACGGCCGCCAGATTTGTGACTGGGAAAAAACCCTGGGAATCAATCTCACCTTCACTGAGATCCCTTCACTGGCTACCAGTTAAAGACAGAATCACCTTTAAAGCTCTCTGTCTAACGCATAGATGTATCCATGGGAATGCTTTCCATTATCTATGCGAAAAATTAAAAGTTCACAATCCCAATCGTATTCTACGATCAACCAATCAAAATCGGCTTCAGATACCGAAAGCGTGATACAAGTCCAAAGGAGACAGGAGATTTGCTGTCCAAGGTCCCAGACTATGGAACGCCTTACCAGCCAGCATTCGACTGGAGAAGAACTACTTAGTCTTCAGGAGAAAGATTAAGACTCATCTCTTTTGATCTCAAAGGAGACAGGAACAAGCGCCCAGAGGCGGTTTACTTCGCATGTGCTGCGCTATATAAGTTCTTCATTCATTCAATCCCTAGCAATCTTAGCAGGAATCCTAGCGTACAACGGAACCCGGGTAGAGAACGATTTTTCTAGAGCTGACCTTTAGGCTCATTCTGGTCCTGCTGGTAGGTTAATCTGCATCTACTAGGCCATGCACTAAAGTGTGTGAGTGTGATAATAAACAGTAGACTTTACTGGGACAAGAACTACTGGCAATGGTAAAATATGCTTAGCAGACATGCATAATGTGTTTTTTTGTCTGTATAAATTAGGGTAATAGAAAGGGGGAATGAGCTGAGCTTGTCTCTTGATCCATTTTTATACTCGAAATAAGATTTACAAATCATAAACTACTGTAAATGTTCTGTGGGAAATGCAATTTGAACTAGTGTCAGTAATTATAATTACGGCAGATGTCAGAATATGCATTATTGTTTATTGAAGCATTTTACAGCATACAATGTCACAAATATATACAGCAAACATTATATTTATACTACACTAATAAGCATGCCAGCATCCCTAATTCATATATAGACATAATATGAAAAGGAGATTTCTACATTTCTATGTAGGCTTTAATGCATCAATTGAGCAGCATCATCATATCTCTCTAAATAGGTCTTCACTTTAGCAGTGATGTCCATGGCTGGAGTGATGCTTGCTTGTGGTGACATGGGTTCTGGAGCTGAACCCTCCCTTATGATGGTGGTGTTGGTGTTGGTGGTGGTGGCCACTAGCTTCATGGGACTTTCCTGAAGAATGGTGTTTTCCTCCAGTGCTGGAGTGTAGGACAGCTGAAATAAATGGATAGGTTATGTCAATATAGCAAGCTTTGCCAATATGTATATACATCTTTAGGCAATATCACTCAGAAGATAATGCGCTATTATGAAGCCACCAAGTCTACACACATTTTCTTTAAGGGCAAGTATACTTTAGTTAAATATTCATTTCTCCACCCTCTCTAGTGCTCCTATCTCTATATTTTAGAATATAAAGATAGGTGTACAGACATACCCCACTTTAAAGTACACATTGGGGTTTATTTACTAAAGAGTGGAAAATCAGACTCACTTCTGCACAGAAACCAATCAGCTTCTAATCCCAGCTTGTTTAATTAAGCTTTGGTAATAAAACCTGGAAGCTCATTGGTTTATATGCAGAAATGAGCCTGAGTGTGCACTTTTCAGCTTTAGTAAATAAACCCCATTGTGTATTTAAAAGTGTAGTTAGTTTCAGACTGTCTGTGGTTGTCTGAAATGAACACATAATAGTTTAGAGTATAGTATCTGTGGTAAAAAATAAATAATAGAAATTAATAATTATTCATTATTAAAATAACCATATTCTAAGTATTTCCACGTTAAATGTGGAAGGCATAGAAATCCACATTAATTCCTGGATGTGAATTGGCACATATTTTTTTTTTTTATATATATACATGGAATTAATTGGTTTACTTACAAATGTTTACATGTCCCTCTGCACCTATCCTGAAAAAGAGAAAAATAAACAGAATTTTAGCATGAATTAAGATTTTTTT
Source organism: Rana kukunoris (assembly GCA_029574335.1). Lineage (NCBI taxonomy): Eukaryota > Metazoa > Chordata > Amphibia > Anura > Ranidae > Rana > Rana kukunoris. Next base: position 68,206 of record JAJQKJ010000965.1, on the reverse strand, counting down.
CTTACACCTATGAACATTAACTAGTAAATAACATTTGAACAGACTATCAGGCAGAAACTAGAGACCTAAAATATTTATCTTACTAATAAAAATAATCCAGACTCGTTGGTTCTGACCCTTAGCCCACATTCATATTGGGCAGATTTGGCATGCAATGTAAACTCGCATTCCAAATCGGAGGCTATTGCTGGCAATGACACCATCCGAATCAATGCGACACAGCAAACCGATTCCCAAAAGTAATTCCTGCACTACTTTTGGCGACTTCAGGGGCAATTTGAATAGACATCTGTACGTGAACCCATACAGATGTCTGTCAAATTCCCCCCGAAGTCGGACTGAAATGCCAGTTTGAAATTGTGTGGGTTCACACGATTTCAAACCAGCCCTCAGTGTGAACGTGGGCTCATATACAGTACCTGTCCATTTGAATATTGCTGTCCAATTGTGACAGTTTAGCAAAAATATTTATGTCTGTAGGAATTTACTTTTGCAGACCCTCAGTCTAATAATACCCTTGCTGTCCATACTGAAATTTACACTCTGTCTCTGCCATACAGCACACCTAACTTTTCTCTGATGTAAATAACACAGCTAGGCAAACTCCCTCCTCCAAGCCTAGCAATGGATATTAAGAGAAGCAGAAGACTGATTATGAAGTAATATCTTTGTTTTATCTCCCAGTTAGCATGTTTCTTGCCTGACATCTGAATTATATACCTGTGCTCTTCTCCTTCCAGCATTTTCTTATAAGTGGCAATCTCAATATCCAAAGCCAGTTTAACATTCATCAGTTCCTGGTATTCTCTTAGTTGGCGAGCCATGTCCTGTTTGGCCTTCTGTAGGGCAGCCTCCAATTCAGACAATTTTTGCTTGGCATCCCTGACAGCAGCTTCACCACTTTCCTCAGCTTCCCTGATGGCAGCTTCAAGTGCAGCACGCTAGAAATGATTAAATAACATGCATTTTTAACCTGGTAAATTGAGTATCTCCTGCTTTGAAAAAGTGCTGAAGTGCTGAAAATGTTCTATTTATATCAACAAGAAAACAATAAATTATAAATTACAAAAGAAGGTGATCCAATATAAACATTTTTAAATGGGAAGCAAAAGGCCTTTATAGTCAGTCTAAATCTGGAAAAAAGATAACATTAAACATTTATCTAAACAGGCGCAGTGAAATTGTTAAAAACCCTAAATCAGAGGTGCTAACAATACTGTAAATTTGGTCATAAAATTATAAAAAAAACTCTGGATTTATACCTGGGATTTCGCACATTCAATTTCACCTTTAAGTTTCTGAATTGTTCGATTGAGATCCGCAATTTCATTTTTGCTGTTCTGTAGATTGTTTCCATTTCTACCAGCTGCCATTCGCATTTCTTCAAACTGTAGATAATAAAAAAATAACAAAATTTAGAATGTTTGTGGACACCGCATTTTTTAATTCCATTTTCTATTCCATGCACCATTTTATTTAAAGGGTCGTATCTCACAGCAAACTGCATTTTTTATTATATCAAAATATAAAACTACAGAACTATTTTAAATTGAATTAAGTAGAAGATATCACCAGATTAAAAAAAAAAAGAACACAGGTAATATCTAACCCTCCCCACCCCCCAAAAAAATAATATATTTTAGATTACCAATAATTTAATGTGGTGGCTGCATTAATTTTATTTTTTTATGCTAACAAGAAAATTTTCAGCAAGTAAAATATGTGTTGAACTAGCCATAAATGCAGTGTCTTGGTTACTTCCAGTGAGTTGAACTGAGTGCACAAACAATGATTGTTTCCTTCTGTAAACTATGACTCCCATCCACTAACATGTAATAGAAATGGAGAGAAAGACTTTTTTGAAGTCATGGTAAAAATACATGGCTCCCTCCATAGGTACAGTAGAGTGAGGGAAAATAATTTGTGTTTTTTGCAGTATAGCCAAGTGAAAAAGAAAAGGAAAAATGTTAAAACAGAAAACTACTGCAGGGACCACATATAAGGAGTTGTTAAATGTAGTATATTAAATTTTTTTTTTTTTAAAGGGGGAGGTGCTCTTTAATGTATCTATTGGGCTGAACTATACAGTACATAGCATATTATGTAGTTTTTTAGGAAAGGGGTTGGCTGAAATCAAAACCTAAAATTATGATCTATTATACAGATGGCTTCAAGCTAGCCAAGTTCAGCACACTAAATGTGTTTTTACAGTCTCATTAAATCAATATATTATTTTAAAATAATGCTTTGCAGAATATTGTCTGTGATGAACATTTATCGGTTCCTACCAATCATTTATTCAATCTATTTATGTCTAGCTGCTCATATCTTTTCTGAATTACAATACATGATGATACCTGTTGCCTTGTAGATCCAATTATAACACACTCACCCTGGATTGGTACATGGCTTCTGCCTCGGCTCTGCTTCTGTTAGCAACCTCTTCATATTGAGCTCTGACCTCAGAGATGATACCATTGATGTCTAGGTCTCGGCTGTTATCCATGGACACAAGAACTGAGGTGTCTGAAATCTGAGCTTGGAGTTGATTGATTTCCTGCCAATTTCGAAAATATGTACAGCAATTACAGTACAGCAATAAAAATGAATTAAGAAATGTGCTTATAACCCAAAAGGAGCAATATTTACCGCATCATACAGGGTCCTAAGGAAGCTGATCTCATCGCTCAGGGAGTCGGCCTTGGCCTGAAGTTCAGCTTTGTTCATGAAAGCAGCATCAACATCCTAAAGTTAGAAATACAGAGTTATTGGTTTTATTAGAGTTGTTTTACAAGATAATACAGAAAGCTGTGACTAATTTTAAAATATTTACCCTCTTCAGAGAAACAAATTCATTCTCGGCACCTGTTCTTCTGTTGACTTCATCTTCATATCTGTAAAAAGACACATTTTTATTTTCTCATGTGTCCTTTACATGCTAAACAATTTGTAATGTATCCAATTTTTGTAATATTTGTATTGCTAATCTTTATGCCTGTGTTTAGTTTTATTAACATTCTAAACCACTTGAGTCCCCATTGCCAATTTAAAATGGTGTCAATAGAGTAACTATTTGTCCCAGTAATGTTTTCAAATATCACTGGGAATTAGTAGCTCCTGTGCGTCCCAACAAGTGTTTGGGCAGAAATGACAGTCAGCATTCAGTCCTAAGCCCTGGAGTTGAAATAATCAGCTCCAGGGCTTCCATCTACAGTTTATTCCATAGGTAGCAAATGTAAATACTATGCTTTTGTTTAGTATTTACATCGGAGGTGTGGATCTGGTCTCTATCTAATAGATCCAGACTCCCCCCTCGTGAAGAAAAAAAAGTGTAAATAAAAATTGAACAAAAAAAATATTTTCCCTTCCAAAATCCTCACAATAGTGATGTTGGATGTCAATAATGTTGGATGATTGTGGCAAAGTTTGCATCAATTGCTAATGTAAGTGAATAAAATGTCATTTGAATTTTTAATTGTGGCAAACATGAATAAGTCACCATCGTAATCATTTGTGCCCACGTCAACAAGATGTAAAATTATTTTAATATTGCGCAAATGAAAACTATTTTAATCCCACTGCATCCACTGAAGCAGCAAAAAAGAAATAAAGTTCTCCTAAAATGTATGTGTTCACTGTGAGTTTTACTATATTTCTACATTACCTAAAAGTTGCACTGTGATATGATTTTAATCAGCAGACTTTAATTAATATATTTTGTGGTAAATATCTGGAAGTTCTCAAATTCTGTAAATGTAGTGTTGGGAGAAATTATAGGAAAATATTTATACAGTTTATTTCAAATAAAACCAAGAAAATATATAAATTAAAGCCGTGCTCGTTCCTAAAAAGCTAAATACAATTCCGGAGGCGACGTGGAGAACGATCTGGTCTCAGGCAGCTAAGAGCTCCCTCTGTACACTGTACAAGGAGAATGCCTATAAAATACTGTATTTTTGGTATATGACACCGGATGTTCTCCATGCTATCTATCCATCCAGCTCAGACAGGTGTTGGCGCTGCCAGGGAGCCAAGGGTACCTTATATCATATTTACTGGACCTGCCCCAAGATAGCTCCGTTTTGGACGGAAACCCAGAGACTGTTATCTCGTCTCCTGGGAGTGCCAGTTCCCTGGTCCCCGAAACTATTTTTACTGGGAGTATTGCCCCTGCAAATCTCCAAAACCTCCAAAAAACTGCTCAGGCATGTACTGACGGCCACAAGGTGCCTAGTTGCCCTCCATTGGAAGCGCCTGTCTCCCCCCTCTCAAACTGACCTGTATGCCAGGATTAAGGATGTTGAGCTCATGGAAAAAATGACAGCCAGGTTGCAGGATAGATTGGAAATGCATGACGCGATCTGGGAGGAGTGGCATCGTTGTGAGGACCCGCCCTGAGCCATGGGTTGAGCCCCCCCTTACCCCTCCCCTTCTCCCCTTATCTCCCTGCGTCTGCAGTCCCCCCTCTCCTTTTTCTTTTTCTTTCTTCTTCTTCTCTTCTCTGTTTTCTTGTTTTTTCTTCATCTCTCTCCTGACCCTTTCCTTCTTATTGTTGTTGTGTTACTTGTCCCTGTTTTGCAGGCGTTTCTTCTACGAGTGCTATGATATAATGTGCTGAAATTAGCTATGCACTGTATTTTCTACTCCTCTGCTGAAGCTTTTGTACAATTTTCTCTGCGGCACGGGGGTTACCCTGTGTCTAATAAAAACTGTTATTTGAAAAAAAAAAAAAAGCTAAATACAGTTTGAAAGCAAATGTATACCCTTATATTCTTTTGCAGCCGAAGACGGTGAAATCTTTGCCTTTATTAAGATCTGTAGTTGTCATGGTGCTACACAGCTATTATACCAGTTATTTGAGTGGAAGTTCTGTTGAGAGCTGACATAAGCACACTGGCAAATGTGACAGTTCCTACCAGAGGCATGCCTTAAATGTAGCATACACTGTATGTGTTTGATTTAAGGATTTTTGATTAAGTATTTAATAACATAAAGAACCTTTCTTACTTGAGCTTTATTTTGAAAAACAGTTTAATTGTGAGCTTAGTTCTGCTTTAGGAACTAGATAATAGGATTTAAAGATGAATACTAGAGTTTCCGTTTTACCAGTCTGAGCCTGGCCCCAAAACATGGAGAGGGTAAAGCTTTACTTTTAGATGCAGAGTATTCCATACATTTATGCATTATTGTGTAATAGTATTGGTACCTTCTCCTTATTTCTTCTACAGTGCCCTCCATGCTGTTCCTCTCTGCATCCAGACGAGCTCTCTCACATTCTAGATTCTCCAGCTGTCTCCTGAGGTTGCCAATAAAAGCCTCAAACAAAGGTTCAATCTGAGATCTTGCTGTCTTCTGATCTTGTAGAATAGACCATTTGGTCTCCAGCATCTTGTTCTGCTGTTCCAAAAATCTTACCTGTGTTGAGAGTATAAAATAATTGTCTATGGGTATAGAAATGGGGTAACATACAAAAATGTACATATTTTCACATTTTATTAGAATCTTTTCCATGTTCTTTGACTGGCACAGTAAAATTTAGTACAGCGAATGCACATCTATTTTTCCATTAATAACACAGTTCACTAGAATGAACTACATATCACTCATGTGGAAATTGGTTCATTTAGGAGGCTGAAGAACTTATATTTTCATACTTTCATTCAAAGACAATGAGGCTGATTTCCTAGAAATTAAAAATCTTCACTTGTGTGTGAATGTTTACTTCAATTATTTAATAATATGAAGCGCAAATGCCTGTTAATTATGAATATAGAATCATGTGCAGGTGCTTTTCACATGTTTAGATAATTGAGATGAATATTCACACAACTTATAAATTAAGATTCTCCAACCCTTTAGTAAACCAGCCATATTGCATTCATATTCACTATACTAAGGGTAGCATATTTTGATAGACATTTTTTACCTTAAAAAAATTGTTGGCCACTTAATCATATATGTACATATACTTTTTCCTTTAATTATAAATAAATTTGACAATTCTCACCTTGTCAATGAAGGAGGCAAATTTATTATTCAGGCCCTTAATTTGGTTCTTTTCTTCTGTTCTAACTCTTTGGATGTTTGGGTCAATTTCCAGATTGAGAGGAGCCAGAAGACACTGGTTTACAGTAACTGATGTGATCCCTCCAGAACCAGACATTCCCCTAAATCCATGACCATGTCCAACAATACCAAATCCAGATCCATGGCCATGTCCACTTCCCATTGAAATCTTATGTCCCTTTGACCCGACAGAATGGTCACTCTTGCTGCTGAAACAGTGCTTGGTCTGGTGAACATTTTTGGTAGAGTGTGATAGGAAGCTGTGTGAGCTGGAATGTTTGGGTAAAGAAACAGAACAAGAACTGAAATGCTTGTGTCCAGATGAGGCCAGGATGGAGCGGTGAGACATGATGGTTCTCCTCTTAGACTTGATACACAGATAATCTAAGGTGTTGACTACTCTCCAGAGCAATGTTCAATGCACTGACACTTGCTAGGCTCTTTTTATACTAAACTGGGTGTAGTTAGTTATATTGCATTGTTGTGACTTCCTATGATTTCAGCTTGATGATAATAGTTCATCTGTTTGTCACAGCAAATAAAACAGTAACCCACCTATATTTTCAAAGCTGTGACACTTTTATTAGTGGCTAATAATATAATAAAACAATGTTTAATTAGTATAAGCAATATGAGCTGATGCTATTACAATAAATAATTACCATGTCTTGTATATGTCCCAGTAATGCATTATAAGTTGGTTCTGCTTGGAATACCCAATAATAAAAAAAAAAAATCAAGATATTGAATTTCAAGGATTATATCTATATTCATGTTAAGATTATTTATGCTATTTCTCCCTGCAAAAGTCTTCCACTCTAATGCAGCATACACGCGGTCGGAATTTCGGACAACAGATGTTTGACGTGAGCTTTTGGTCGGATATTCTGACTGTGTGTAGGCTCCATCAGACATTTTCTGTTGGAATTTCCAACAACAAATATTTGAGACCTGGATCTCAATTTTTCCGACAACAAGCGTTCTTGTCGAAAATTCCGATTGACTATATGCAATTCCGACGCACAGAAATCCTATGCATGCTCAGAATCAACTTGACGCATGCTCGGAATCATTACCTTAAATTTTTCACGGCTTGACGTAGTGTTGTACATGACCGCATTCTTGATGTTTGGAACTTCCGACAATATTTTTGTGACCGTGTGTATGCAAGACAAGTTTGAGCGAACAATCCGTCGGAACAAATCCACAGTTTTGTTGTCAGAATATCCGATTGTGTGTAAGCGTCATTAGACTATTTTACAACTTATATGGTACAATTGTCTAGTCTACTTTAGAATCATTTACAAAAGTCATTGAGGTTGATTTAATAAAACTGGACAGAGAAAAATCTGGTGTAGATCTACATATTAACCAAATAGCTTCTATCTTCAGCTTGTTTAATTAAGCTTTGACTAGAAAACCTGGACGCTGATAGGTTTCTATAAAGAGCTGCACCAGATTTTGCACACTCCAGCTTTATTTTAGTAAATCGACCCCATTGCATCCCCAAATTTTTACTGTTGCAGGTCAGCTTATCTTTAAATCAGGAAATGGTTTATTAATAAAATATTGCAAGAGAAACAATTACAACAATGCACAATTTCTAGAGAGCGGCCATGGCATAATGCAATGTGCATAATCAATGGTTATAATATCAAAACAAAAAAGCTATAAATTGTTAAGCATCTAAATAATTACAGTGTACCTGTAGGTGTGAGGTGCACACCAAAAGAAGCATATCACACAACGGAAGGAATAATTCATAATTGAAAGAGAAACAAATATCATATGTATGTATTCCCTGTCAAAGAATGAGCCTGTCCACCACATAATTGAAAGGGCTCAGTCCCAATCTATCTAGCCATGAAAACCAAACCTGGTCTGAGCCCTCCAACCGAGATAGACGTGAAACCACATAAAGGCGCCACAAGACAGACCTGAGTTGTCCCTGGTCAGCTGGTTGGTACGCCAAAAGGGTACATACCCAAATTAAGTAATGGTTGATTGTAGAAGAGGGATGTGAAGGAAGTGCCCTATAAAGGGGATCGGAGGGAGGGTATCACACACTGGAACCGACAAGGAACACAGGTGAGCACAAAACAGTGTACTGCTTTGAGATTCGAAAAAATCTGACATAATCATACCACCAGGGAGGTTAAATAGCCCCTTTCCCGAGGGCTTCTACCATAAATTTAGGTTACCATACTGGCCTTCTAATTTATGGTCAGAGCCCTCCAACTGATATAGACGTGAAACCAGTGGTGTCTAAGTGGGGGGCGGGGCACTCCCGGTGCCACACGTTGGAGGGGTGCCAGGCAGACACCCCCCCTCTGCGACTGAAGCGGAGACAGTGAGCGGGCGGGTTGAACTTGAGAGACAGCAGGCGGGTTTAGGTAGTGGGTGGGTTTAGACAGCGGCAGGCATCCCCCTCCGCGACTGAAGCAGAGACAGCGGGACTGAGCGGGCGGGTTGATCTTAAGAGACATTGGGCGGGTTTAGGCGGCGGCGCGTGAGGCTGAACACAGCAGAAAGAATCTGAGGTAGGGGCTTGGCTTTGTGGTGGGGAGGAGTGAGAGCCGCACCAAAGTGTGTGTGACACTTGACCCGTCAGATCCCCTTCTCTCCATGGTCGCAGCTCGGATCAGTCTCGGCACAGACGAGCAGAGCGAAGCCACCTTTCCCCTCCTCCTTTATGTCAGCACAGGGGGAGGGGAGAACCTGACCAGTCCACTAGTGCTGTGATCATCTGAGGTACATAGTGGGACTGTGGGGGGGGATCTGCTCTGTATTGTTTGGCGATGGGTCTGTATTGTTTGGCGATGGGTCTGTATTGTTTGGCGATGGGTGTGTAAGTAGCGCATGTTTACCGTGTTTATAATGCCGCATACACACGGTCGTTTTTTGTGATGAAATAAAATGAAATTTTTAAAAACATCATTTAAAATGATCGTGTGTGGGCTTCACATTGTTTTTTGTCTTCTAAAAAACGACAAAAAAAAAAATTCGAACATGCTTCAATTTTTTAGGTCATTTTTGAAAATGTCTTTTTTTGTGTTGTAAAAAATGATTGTGTGTGGGCTAGTTATGAGACGGGAGCGCTCGTTCTGGTAAAACTACCATTCATAATAGAGTAAGCACATTCATCACGCTGTAACAGACAAAAAAGCGCAAATTGTCTTTTACTAACAAGGAATCAGCTAAAAGCAGCCCAAAGGCGAATAGAACTTCCCCTTTAGAGTGCCGTCATACGTGTTGTACGTCACCGTGCTTTGTTCATAATTTTTCCAAAAACTATAGTGTGTGGGCAACATCGTTTTTAATGATAAAGTTGGAAAAACGTCGTTTTTTGGACATGCTGAAAAACAAAATTTTTTTCATGCTGAAAAGTGATCGTGTGTACGTGGCATAACAGTCTCTGCACAAAATGAAATTTCTAAAGGAAAAAAAATAATTTAAAACTACTCACAGCTATAATGAATTGTCGGGTCCCGGCAATACAGATAAAAGTCTTTGAAAAAATGACATGGCAACCCCGAACCAAAATGTAAAAAAAAGGTGTGGGGGTCCCCCCAAATTCCATATCAGGCCTTTCAGGTCTGGTATGAGTTTAAGGGGAACCCTGCAGCAAAAAAAAAATGTTGTGGGGTTCCCCCCAAAAATCCATACCAGACCCTTATCCGAGCATGCAACCTGGCAGGCCGCAGGAAAAGAGGGGGGACGAGAGAGCGCCCCCTCCTCCTGAGCCGTACCAGGCCACATGCACTCAACATGGGGAGGATGTCCCCATGTTGATGGGGACAAGGGCCTAATCCCAAAAACCCTTTCCTGGTGGTTGTGGGGGTCTGCGGGCTGGGGACTTATAGGAATCTGGAGGCTAAACACTTTTTACGACAATAACTTGCATATTAACCTTTAAAATTAGCACTTTTGATTTCTCCAATAGACTTATAGAATTTTCCCCAAACACCCCAAATTGTTTGCTATTTGGCAAACAGCCAATGTTCCAGTTGAACCTAATGTTCGACCCGAAAATAAAGCTCAACCCTAGTGGTGATGTGGTGATGTGGCGAGTCCCATAAGTGCAGTTCAAGCTGGTGAGGTGGGTAGCACATCTAGTATCCCACTGCCACCAAGAAGACAAAGACAGGCTCGTCGTGCCCATAGTGCTCTTCCTGCAGAATTTGACAACCCTAATTGAGAGCACACCACTTCTGCAGCACCCGTACTTCCCCCATTCACTGGCCAACCCAGAATTCAGAATTGATTTTACGTCACTTGATTTTAATTTGCTGTTTTTCACAGAAGACCAAAGCAATTTGTATGCTGGTCAATTCAAATCATCGCCGCTAATCCCCAGTTGTCCTCCCTTGCCAGAGGTTGGAAACCAATTATAATTTCTTAATTTAAGACCTTTCTGGGTCTATCCCTCCTCATGGGCATAACTAAAAATTTTGAAATGCGGTCATATTGGTCCACTGACCCAATTCACCTTATGCCCCTTTTCTCTGCCTCCATGGCCAGGGCACGATACGAGTAGATCTTGCGGTTCATGCACTTCAACGACAATGAACTCTGTAGTCCTCGGGGAGACCCTGGATACAATGGGCTCTACAAAATTTGACCCCTTGTAAACCACTTCTGGCCTTCAAAACTGTGATAGGTATTGAGGAGTGAAATCAAAAATGTATACCCTTAGAAAATTTAATTTTTTCCCAAAATTTTTGGTATTTTTCCGTCTATATGACAAAAAATTTTGTTTGGGTACAACATTGCATAATCACACAAATACCGGTTAAAAAAGCCCAGTGCCAAATTGTAAAAAGTGGTCTGGTCATTCAGCAGCCTAATCCTCCGGGGCTGAAGCGGTTAAGGAACTGTTTGTAAATATATGTCTCAAGTGGGTGACACCAAATCTAACGCCCTCTGAAGCATATCTTTAGTACCCATTAATATTTTGTTTCGAATAAAGTTGGGAAGAGTTAGGGCTGGTGTCAAACTTTTTTTATATTTGTCTTTACTGGGGAGATTTTACCTTACTTCTGGATGTAATTGTAAATTACATTGTGTTACTCCATTCATGATGGTCACTATACTGCCATTTGATACACTATTATATGAGAACACACAATATTAAAATATATCTAAACCTAATCATTTATTTAATGGAGACATACATTTTCAAATGTCATTTACATTTTTTTATATGTTTAATTCTCATTGAAATATTATCTGGTGATCCTGCCATGATGGTCATTGTTCTGGTACTTCCTGTTATAGGGTGAACCTGAGCTGCTATTACATGAGGAGTAGGGTTGAGTGAACCCAAACTGTAAAGTTCGGGTTCGTACCAGGCTTTTGGATTTTTTTGACCCGGACCCGAACCGGAACAATTTGCTGTAAGTTCGGGTTTGGTCCGGTGTTCGGCTATGTAACGGCACGCTGCAGGGCAGCCAATCAGCATTTGTTTTACTTGTGTGACCTAGAATCCATCACAGCCATGCCTACTAATGGCATGGCTGTGATTGGCCAGTGCAGCATGTGACCGAGCATGTGACCCAGCCTCTATATAAGCTAGAGGCACACAGCACAGCTCGTCACTCTGCTTTAGCTAGGGTAGGGAAAGGCTGCTGCTGCTGCTGCTCTCAGGGAGAGATTTAGATAGGATTGTCCTGCTTCAGAAATCGAATTACAATACTCAGCGATCTACATAGCATTAGCTACTGTAGGGAATGGTTCCTGATTGTGCTTATAGGGAAAGAATTAGATAGGAGTCAGTCCTACCAAACAAATCTAATTGCAGCAGCACTGCATATGTTCCTGTCAGATACTCTACATATTGCACCAGCACTGCATATGTTCCTGTCAGATACTCTGCATATTGCACCAGCACTGCATATGTTCCTGTGACATACTCTGCATTAGATAATTTAGGGGAAAGTTCCTGATTGTGTTTATAGGGAGAGAATTAGATAAGAGTCAGTCCTACTTCACAAATATAATTGCAGCAGCACTGCATATGTTCCTATCAGATACTCTGCATATTGCACCAGCACTGCATATGTTCCTGTGAGATACTCTGCATATTACACCAGCACTGCATATGTTCCTGTCAGATACTCTGCATATTACACCAGCACTGCATATGTTCCTGTGAGATACTCTGCATTAGATAATTTAGGGGAAGGTTCCTGATTGTGCTTATAGGGAGAGAATTAGATAGGAGTCAGTCCTACTTCACAATTAAAAGTGCACCAGCTCTGCATATGTTCCTGTGAGATACTCTGCATATTACACCAGCACTCCATATTTTCCTGTGAGATACTTTGCATTAGATAGTTTAGGGAAAGGTTCCTGATTGTGCTTATAGGGAGAGAAATATATCTACTTAAGACCCGGACCAAAATGCAGGTAAAGGACCTTGCCCCTTTTTGCTATTCGGCACTGCGTCGTTTCAACTGACAATTGCGCGGTCGTGCGACGTGGCTCCCAAACAAAATTGGCGTCCTTTTTTCCCCACAAATAGAGCTTTCTTTTGGTGGTATTTGATCACCTCTGCGGTTTTTATTTTTTGCGCTTTAACCACTTAAGACCCGGACCAAAATGCAGGTAAGGACCTTGCCCCTTTTTGCGATTCGGCACTGCGTCGTTTTAACTGACAATTGCGCGGTCGTGCGACGTGGCTCTCAAACAAAATTGGCGTCCTTTTTTCCCCACAAATAGAGCTTTCTTTTGGTGGTATTTGATCACCTCTTCGGTTTTTATTTTTTGCGCTATAAACAAAAATAGAGCGACAATTTAAAAAAAATGCAATATTTTTTACTTTTTGCTATAATAAATATCCCCCAAAAATATATAAAAAATATTTTTTTTCCTCAGTTTAGGCCGATACGTATTCTTCTACGTATTTTTGGTAAAAAAAAATCGCAATAAGCGTTTATCGCTTGGTTTTCGCAAAATTTATAGCGTTTACAAAATAAGGGATAGTTTTATTGCATTTTTATGATTTTTTTTTTTTTACTACTAATAGCGGCGATCAGCGATTTTTTTCGTGACTGCGACAATATGGCCCATTTTTGGGACAATTGTCATTTTCACAGCAAAAAATGCATTTAAATTGCATTGTTTACTGTGGAAATGACAGTTGCAGTTTGGGAGTTAACCACAGGTGGCGCTGTAGGGGATGTGTGACCTATGTGTGTGTTTACAACTGTAGGGGGGTGTGGCTGTAGGCGTGACGTCATTGATCGCGTCCCCCTATTACAGGGATGACGCGATCGATGCTATGGCGACAGAGAAGCACGGGGAAGCCGTGTTTACACACGGCTCTCCCTGTTCTTCCGCTCCATGGACGGATCGCCGCACTGTAGCGGCGATCGGGTCCGCGAATCCCGCGGTCCCAGTCCTGGAGCTTCGGACTGGGCCACGGGAGCGCGCCGCGGGCGCGCGCCCGTGACCCACAGCTGGGTACTAAAATCAACGTATATATACGTTTATGTGCCCAGCCGTGCCATTCTGCCGACGTAAATGTGCAGTAGGCGGTCCTTAAGTGGTTAAACAAAACGAGCGACAATTTAAAAAAAAATGCAATATTTTTTACTTTTTGCTATAATAAATATCCCCCAAAAATATATAAAAAAACATTATTTTTCCTCAGTTTAGGCCGATACGTATTCTTCTACCTATTTTTGGTAAAAAATTCGCAATAAGCGCTTATCGGTTAGTTTTGGCAAAATTTATAGCGTTTACAAAATAAGGGATAGTTTTATTGCATTTTTATTAATTTTTTTTTTTTACTACTAATAGCGGCGATTAGCGACTTTTTTCGTGACTGCGACATTATGGCAGACACTTCGGACAATTTTGACACATTTTTAGGACAATTGTCACTTTCACAGCAAAAAATGCATTTAAATTGCATTGTTTACTATGAAAATGACAATTGCAGTTTGGGAGTTAACCACAAGGGGGCGCTGTGACTTTGAGTGTTCCCTGTGTGTGTTTACAACTGTAGGGGGTGTGGCTGTAGGTGTGATGTCATCGATCGCGTCCCCCTATAACAGGGATGACGCGATCGATGCTGCGGCCACAGTGACGCACGGGGAAGCCGTGTTTACACACGGCTCTCCCCGTTCTTCAGCTCCAGGGACGGATCGCCGCACTGCAGCGGCGATCGGGTCCGCGAGACCCGCGGTCCCGGTCCTGGAGCTTCGGACCGGGTCACGGGAGCACGCCGCGGGCGCGCGCCCGTAACCCACGGCTGGGTACTACAACCAACGTATATATACGTTGATGTGCCCAGCCATGCCATTCTGCTGACGTATACGTGAAGTAGGCGGTCCTTAAGTGGATATAGGAGTCAGTCCTGCTTCACAAATCAAAGTGCAGCAGCACTGCATATGTTACTGTGAGATATACCCTTTATATAATTTTCTTCTATTGTGCTATTCAAAAAACAACCATTTAGGGTAAAAATAATTTTTTTGCAGTGTTTCCTCCAGTGTTTCTCAGTGTTTCCTACATATCTGTAGGTGTGAGATAAACACCTTGGCTAGTGTTCTTCTATTGTTGTATTTAAAAAACACCCATTTAGGGCAAAAAAATATATTTTACAGTTTTTCCTCCAGTGTTTGCAGTCTTGCCTGCATATCTGTACGTGTGAGATACACACTTTACATACTGTTTTCTATTGTGCCATTAAAAAAAAACAATTATTTTGGGCAAATAATTTTTTTGGTGAGTTTCCTGCATATCTGTAGGTGTGAGATTAACACCTTAGCTAGAGTTTTTCTATTGTTGTATTTTAAAAAAAAAACACACCTATTTAGGGCAAAAAAAATGTTTTACAGTTTTTCCTCCAGTGTTTGCAGTCTTGCCTGCATATCTGTACGTGTGAGATACACACTTTACATACTGTTTTCTATTGTGCTATTCAAAAAAACTATTATTAAAAAACTATTATTTCGGGCAAATTTTTTTTTGGTGCGTTTCCTGCATATATGTAGGTGTGAGATAAACACTTTAGCTAGTGTTCCTCTATTGTTGTATTCAAAAAACACCCATTTAGGGCAAGATCCTACATTTCAGAAATATGAGGAGAACATCAAATAAGGGATGTGGCCGCGGTCGTGGTGCTGCTGGTGGAGCTCCTGTTACAGGGAGAGGACGTGGTCGATCTGTGCCAGCTACACGCACAAGTGAAACACCTTTCTCAGGTGTGAGTAGGCGACAGAGCCTGCAGCGGTATTTGGTCGGGCCTAGGAGCAGAACAGGCCCGGAGTAGAACAGGCGGTAGTAGATTGGGTTGCTGACAGTGCCTCCAGTTCCTTCACATTGTCTCCCAACCAGTCTTGTGCTGAAAGTTTAGAGTTGGCGCATGCAACCGATGTCCACCATCAGTCTTTCACCTCACTCCCTTGCAAATCAGCCAAGCAGTCTGAGCCCCAAATCATGCAGAAGTCTCTTCTGCTTTTTAATGAGTCTGTTAGCATGTGTTCCCAGGGCCATCCACCTAGCCCAGCCCCCAGAAGTGGAAGAGATCGAGTGCACCGATGCCCAACCACTTATATTTCAAGATGAGTACATGGGGGGACCATCACAGCACGTCTTGGATGATGATGAAACACAGTTGCCAACTGCTGGTGGTTTTGCAATTGTGCAAACCGACAAGGAGGGCAGTGGTGAAGACTTGGTGGAAGATGATGTGGAGGACGATGAGGTTCTCCACCCGACATGGAATCAACCTCATGCAGGTGACCCATGTAGTTCGGAGGAAGAGGCGGTGGTCGCACAAAGCCACCAGCACAGCAGAAGAGGGGGCAGGGTGCCAAAGCAGAGCGTCCGTCCCCTAGACAGTACGCCTGCTACTGCCCAACGCAGCAAGGGACCGAGCACACCAAAGCCAGGTCCAAGGAGTTCCCTAGCATGGCAGTTCTTCACACAATGTGCTGATGACAAGACACGAGTGGTTTGCACGTTGTGCAATCAGAGCCTGAAGCGAGGCATAAACGTTCTCAACCTGAGCACAACCTGCATGACCAGGCAAAGCACGAGCTGCAGTGGAGTAGACACCTCAAAAACCAAGAAAGGTCTCTGGCTCCTCCTGCTTCCTCTTCTGCATCAGTCTCGGGCCTCTCGGCCTCTTCATCCACCTCTGTAGTGACAGTGCCACCTGCCACCCCTCAATTAGAGGACCGGCAAGCAACACTACCACCTTGGTCACCAAACATCTCCACAATGTCCCATGGAAGTGTTCAGCTCTCTATCTCCCAACACTGGAGTGGAAGAGGAAGTACCCACCTACCCACCTGCGATCACTGGCCCTGAATGCCAACATTTCAAAATTCCTGGCCTTTGAAATGCTGTCATTCTGTCTGGTTGAGATGCAAAGTTTTAAAAGCCCGACGGCATTGGCTGTCCCACAGTACGTCGTGCCCAGCCGCCAATATTTTTCCAGGCGAGCCATCCCTTCCCTGCACAACCAAGTGGGGGACAAAATCAGATGTGCACTGCGCAATGCCATCTGTGCCAAGGTCCATGTAACTACGGATACGTGGACCAGTAAGCATGGTCAGGGACGTTATATCTCCCTTACAGTGCACTGGGTAAATGCAGTGGAAGCTGGGCCTGAGGCGGATAGCAGTTTGGAGCATGTCCTTCCACCACCGGCGCTTCAGTTTGCCTCCTGTTGCTAACTCCTCCTACTCTGCTTCCTCATCCTCTACCGCCTCCTCATCTGGTCAGCGTAACACATTCACCACCAACTTCAGCACAGCCATGGGTAAACGCCAGCAAGCAGTTTTAAAACTTTCCTGTTTGGGGGGAAAAACCTCACACCGCGCAGGAGTTGTGGAGGGACATGGAACAACAGACCGATGAGTGGTTGGCATCAGTGAGCCTCAAGCCGTGCCTGGTGGTGTGCGATAAGGGGCAAAATCTTGTATCAGTTCTGAGCGTAGCCGGTTTGACGCACATCCCTTGCCTGGCGCATGTGCTGAATTTGGTGGTGCAGAGGTTCCTTAAAACTTACCCCGATATGCAACAGCTGCTGCAGAAAGTGCGGACCGTCTGTGCGCACTTTCGGTGTTCTCACCCTGCTGCTGCTTGCCTGGCAGCGCTGCAGCATAACTTCAGCCTTCCAGCTCACTGCCTCATATGTGACGTGCCCACAGGGTGGCACTCCACCTTGCACATGCTGGCCAGACTGTGCGAGCAGTAGCAGGCGATAGTGGAGCCTCAGCTGCAGCACGCACGCGTGAGTCGATCTGCGGAACAGAACCACTTCACCACCAATAACTGGGCCTCCATGCGAGACCTGTGTGTCCACCAACATGGCCAGTGCCGATGACGTCGTTCTCAGCGTGACTATCCCAGTTCTATGCCTCTTTGGAAAAACGCTTCGGGCGATGATGGAGGAGGATGTGGCACAGGAGGAGGAGGAGGAGGAGGAATCGGGATAATTTCCAAGGCTTTCAGGGCAGTCATTCACAAGTGGCTCCGAGGGTGGGTTCCTGCACCAACAAAGGCCAGGTACACAATTGTCCAGCAAGAGCACAGTTCTGGAGGATGACGAGGTGGAGATGGAGGAGGAGGAAGAACCATGTTCACAGCAGAGTGGCACCCAGACCAGCTCATGGCCATCACTGGTGCGTGGCTGGGGGGATACAAAGGACACAGATGATACACCTCCCACAGAGGACAGCTTTTCATTGCCTCTGGGCAGCCTGGCACACATGAGCGATTACATGCTGCAGTGTCTCCGCAACGACCGACGTGTTTCGCACATTGTAACAGGTGCTGATTACTGGGTGGCCACGCTGCTGGATCCCCGTTACAAGGACAATGTACCGTCCTTAATTTCCTCACTGGAGCGTGATCGCAAGATGCGCGAGTACAAGCACACGCTGGTAGATGCGCTGCTGGTGCAATTCCCACCTGACAGCGGGACACAGTGGAAGCACAAGGCGAAGTAAGAGGTCACCAACGCAGCAGGGGCACTGCCAGCACCTCAGAAGGCAGGGTTAGCATGGCCGAAATGTGGAAAAGCTTTGTCAGCACGCCACAACAAACAGGACCACCAGCTGATATGGAACGTTTTAGCAGGAGGCAGCATTTCAGCAACATGGTGGAGCAGTATGTGTGCACACGCCTACACGTACTGAATGACGGGTCTGCCCCCTTAAACTTCTGGGTCTCCAAATTGGGCACAACATGGCCTGAGTTTGCCCATTACGCCTTGGAGGTGCTGGCCTGCCCTGCAGCCAGTGTATTATCTGAACGTGTATTTAGCACGGCAGGGGGCGTTATCACAGACAAGCACAGCCGCCTGTCCAGAGCCAATGTGGACAAGCTCATGTTCATTAAAATGAACAAGGCATGGATCCCACAGGACTTGTCCGTACCCTGTGCAGAATAGACATGTATACCGGCCTTACCCCGTCCAATGACGGAGCGATCACAACTGTAAACAAAACATTTTAGTAAAGTCATTGCAAGTTCATGCTCTCCTCTCCTCAGACTGATGCAGCAAGAGAGGAGAGGAGAGTGACCCTGTGCCAATCGTAAGTGCCTAGCAGTGCCCCAGCAGTGCCCAGGATTCCCCCAAGTGCCAGAATAGTGCCAGAATAGTGCCATATGTGCCACAATTGTGCCACCTGTGCCACCTCTGTGCCACCAGTGCCTACAGTGCCACCTCTGTGCCACTACAGAGCCACACCAGTGCCACTACAGAGCCACACCAGTGCCATCTGTGCCCATCAGTGCTCATCTGCACCACTTGTGCCCATCAGTGCTCATCTGTGCCACTACAGTGCCACATCAGTGCCAACTGTGCCCACCAGTGCCGCTTGTATTCTAAGCAGTGCCATTACAGAGCCACACCAGTGCCACACCAGTGCCACCTGTGCCCATCAGTGCCACCTGTGCCCATCAGTGCTCATCTGCGCCACTTATGCCCATCAGTGTTCACCTGCGCCACTGCAGTGCCCACCAGTGCCGCCTGTGCCCACCAGTGCTTCCTGTGCCCACCAGTGCCACCTGTGCCCACCAGTGTCGCCTGTATTCTAATCAGTGCCACCAGTGCCACACCGCTTCAACCAGAGCCACACCAGTGCCATTACAGTGCCAATCAGTGCTGCATGTGCCCATCAGTGCCACCTGTGCCCATCAGTGTCACCTGCACCCATCAGTGCCACCTGCACCCATCAATGCCACATCAGTGCTGTCTGTGCCCATCTGTGCTGCCACCACAGTGCTCTGCAGTGCAGCCTCATCAGCCACCAGTATGGCAAAAAAATCACTAGTGAGGAGGCCTACCAGCTTCTATGCATGACCGATGAGAGCAGCGGGGAGCTCTCTGAGTCTCTGTCAAATTCCGATTCAGCCTATGAACCTGTTAGAAGCAGTGGGTCTGACACAGAATCGGAAGAGGAAAATGTGCCCGTGAAAGGCGTTCTGGCATGGAGCAGCAGCCTACTACCAGCAGCGCAGGGCCATCCACCTCGAGAGCAGTGCCGTCCACTTCGAGAGCAGTGCCATCCACCTTGAGAGCAGTGTCTTCCACCCCAAGAGCGATGCCATCCACCCCAAGAGCAGTGCTGTCCACCCCGAGAGCAGTGCCGTCCACCCTGAGAGCAGTGCCGTCCACCCCAAAAGCAGTGCCAACACAAAGGCCAGGCATCAGTAGGGTGTCATTTCAGGCCCAAAGGGATAGGGGCCATGCCAGCCTTCCCTATGCCCTTTAAAACCCCCTTGGCTTCCCCCTAATTCTGGAGCAGCAAATATCCCCCCTTTCACAGCCCACCCAGGTGTCCAGGTGAACACCGACGATTTTGCCAGGTTCGATTTTTTTCATTTGATTTTTACAGAAGAGCTTTCGTTCATTGTGGCTCCATGCGCAGCAGTTTATAATAAGCAACCCTGGTTCCAGTTATGCCCGCCCCTTTGAGTGGAGAGAACTGTAGAGGAATTCAAAATTTTCTTGGGCCTAACTTTCAATAAAACATTTTTTTACTCCTACTGGTTTACCAAATCCATCCACCACTAGGGATGAGCGGAACACCCCCGGACACCCCCGGCTTCGGTTCGCACCAGAACGTTCGAACGGACCATGGGTTCGCATGAATATTTCGAACCCCTTTGAAGTCTATGGGACCCGAACGTTCGAATTCAAAAACGGTAGTTTTAAAGACCAAAATTCAATCAAATGTTGGAAATCGTCGTTCAGAACCCGGGTCTTGCCCCAGGGAACATGTATCAATGGAATTTTTTTTTTTTAGACGGACGTTTTTTCCGGAACAGCCATTTTAATGATGCTTAAAGTGAAAAAAAAAAATTCCTATAAATATCACACCTGCTGGGTGTCTATAGTAATGGCACGTGTTTAGAAATGTCCCTGCACAACATGAGAGGACTATAAAAAAAAAGTAATTAATGCTACTTGCGCAAGTTCTGTGTGGCAACATTATGTCGAATATTTTAGCGGTGGTGGGGGGCCATTATTGTTTTGTGAAAGAAAATTTTTCGAAAAAAGGGCACCCCTCAAACATACTGTAATTGGAGCGCAACAAGGAGCCACGTGCAAAGTATTGCATCAAAAATTGTTATTAGGCGCCCCTGTTAAACAGGGGCTGAAAAATTGTGCCTTGGGCACAACACATTGCTTGCAACCCCTCCCAATAACTCCAATTGGAGTGCAACAAGGAGCCACGTGCAAATTATTGCATCAAAAATTGTTATTAGCCGCCCCTGTTAAACAGGGGCAGAAAAATAGGCGCCCCTGTTAAACAGGGGCAGAAAAATTGGGCCTTGGGCACAACACAACACTGCAACCCCTCACAATAACTCCAATTGGAGCGCAACAAGGAGCCACGTGCAAAGTATTGCATCAACAATTGTTATTAGGCGCCCCTGTTAAACAGGGGCAGAAAAATTGGGCCTTGGGCACAACACAACACTGCAACCCCTCATAATAACTCCAATTGGAGCGCAACAAGGAGCCACGTGCAAAGTATTGCATCAAAAATTATTAGGCGCCCCTGTTAAACAGGGGCTGAAAAATTGTGCCTTAGGCACTGGTGGCAGAGCCCAGAAACACAACATTTCTTACTAGCTATCAGCAAGAAACGTGAGGAGAAGGATATTCCATCGGCAGCATAAGAGGACAGTCACTCAGCATCAGCAGTCTAAAAGGGATCCGACTTTTCAACAAAAAGATATTATCCATTAATATCAGCATCAGGTGCTTGGTAGCTGGTGTTGATCCAAGCCTGATTCATTTTGATGAAGGTAAGTGGATTAACAGAGCCGGTGGAGAGGTGCACCCTGTGATCAGTCACAAAGCCTCCAGCAGCACTGAATGTCCGTTCTGAAAGAACACTGGATGCAGGGCAAGCCAGTAGCTCAATTGCGTACTGGGCAAGCTCTGGCCAGTGATCCATCCTCAAGACCCAGTAAGCCAGAGGATTTTCGGTGGGGAAGGTGTCCAAGTCGTATCTTGCCCCTAGGTATTCCCGGACCATGTAAACCAGACGCTGGCGATGGTTCCTGGAACCAGTCAGACCTTGGGGCTGTGGACTAAAAAACTGCCTGAACGCATCAGTCAGACGACCACCTTCTCCACCGCCCCTTCTGTGACTCACCGAAGCCTCAGCAAGACGTTGTCCAGAGCCAGGTTTTGGTAATCCCCCCGGTTCTGGGAACGCATTGCACAGACCCTTCTGCAAGGCCTCCCGCAGAAGTTTCATCTTCTGCTCCCTCTGCGATGGCAACATAAGGTCCGCAACCTTAATCTTGTAACGTGGATCAAGGAGAGTCGCCAGCCAGTAATAATCCCTCTCCTTAATAGCACGTACACAAGGATCCTTACGCAGGCTTTGCAGGATCAGGGAGGCCATACAGTGTAGGTTTGCAGAGGCATTCGGGGCACAGTCCTCTGGGTCACTGAGGACGACAGGATCCATAGGCACCTCATCCCAGCCACGTAAAAGTCCACGTGCTCCTTGGGACTGTAAATGATCCCTTGAAGACTGCTGCTGCTGAGTGCTAGGCTCCACCTCCATGCTGCTGATACAATCCTCCTCCTCCTCCTCCTATTCCTGTGTGCTAGGTGGGCAAGCAGGTCCACTGTCTGGGTAAAGGGGGCCTTGAGAGGTAAGGAAGTCCTCCTCTTCCTCCCCCTGTTCTGCCTCAAGGGCCATGTCCATTATTCCACGTAGCGTGTGCTCCAACATGTGAATAAGAGGGACAGTCTCACTGATGCATGTACTGTCACTGCTCACCATCCTCGTGGCCTCCTCAAATGGTGACAGGACAGTGCATGCATCCCTGATCAAGGCCCACTGGCGTGGGGAAAAAAAAAACTAGCTCCCCTGACCCAGTTCTGCTGCCATATTGGCACAGGTACTCATTGATGGCCCGTTGCTGCGTGTGCAGCCGCTGCAGCATGGCCAACGTTGAGTTCCATCTGGTGGGCATGTCACAAATTAGGCCGTTCTTGGGCAGGTTGTATTCCCTTTGGAGGTCAGTCAGCCGAGCAGTGGCATTATATGACCTTCGAAAATGCACACAGACTTTCCTGGCCTGCTTCAGGACATCCTGCAAGCCCGGGTACCTGCCCAAGAACCGCTGCACCACCAAATTGAGGACATGCGCAAACAGGGCACGTGGGTGAGTTTTCCCTGTAGTGTTTTGGAGGCGTGGTGGCGGAAAAGCAACCCCCAAAACTACTGGACCTTACCCTGCGTCCTTCCCAGCTGCCAGCAGAGTCACCCAATGCACCGTAAAAGACAGGTAACATCCCTGTCCATGCCTGCTGGACCATGAGTCAGCGGTAATATGCACCTTACCACTGGCCGCCCTGTCCAGCGAGGCATTGCCATTGCCTTCCATATGCCGGTAGAGAGCCGGAATAGCCTTCCGTGAGAAAAAGTGGTGTTTTGGTACTTGCCACTGAGGTACTGCACATTGCACAAACTCACGGAAGAGGGCAGAATTTACCAACTGAAAAGGTAGCAGTTGAAGTGCTACCAATTTTGCTAAGCTAGCATTTAACTGCTGGGCATGTGAAAGGCTGGGATTGTACTTCTTTTGGCGCTGCAGCAGCTGGGGTAGGGAAATTTGCCTGGTATCAGTAGATTGACCGCTACTACTAGCTTGTGACACACCTATTTCTACACCTTCACTGCAGGCTTCAGAGAGGACTGTGGGTCTACTGGGGTTGGAGGTCCCAGAAGGGCAAGGGGGGTACGCTTTTGTCTTTGGTGTGGGTCTTTCTGGTGTGCTTTCCAACGAACTGCATGGCAGGTCGACATATGTCTGGACAAGCATGTGGTACCCAGGCGGTTGATGTTTTGGCCACGCGAGATACAAAGGAACGATCTTGTGGACATGTTTCAAAAAAGGCCCACACCAAAGAACTTTTGCTGTACCGGTCAGACACAGCAGCGCCATGCACAAGCGCCGTAGATGTGCGCTGTAATGCAGTGGGTGTGACCTTAAGCTGACCCCTGGAGGGCATCCTGCCTCTTTGGAGATGTGCCTGTGCCTCGTCCTCGTCCTCCTCCTCCTCTCTCCTATCAGGCACCCAGGTAGAGTCAGTGACCTCATCATCCCCTCCCTCCTCATCACTGTCAACAACCTGGCAGTATGCTCCAGCTGGGGGAACATCATCACTCACAAATTGCTGTCCCTCTCGGCCACCCCCTCTCCCTGGACTCACATCAATGCCTTCCTCTATCAGTGTTCCGTCATCTGAGTTTTCAAAACGCTAATGGTGGTACTAGGGAAGTATTGTGTGAAGCCATTGTGCAGAGGGAAGAGGACTCCTTGGCAGCTGCTTTGCCAGATAAACTTTGATCAGTCTGTGTGAGAGAGGATGAGAAGGATGAGGACGGCTTAGTCATCCACTCTACTAATTTCTCTGCATGTTGAGGCTCAACACGGCCAGCTCCCGAAAAGAAGGACGAGTGGCCACGGCCACGGCCACGTGCTGAAGAGGATGCACCACATCCACTGCCAGCGTTACCTCTACATGCAGAACCTGCTTGCCCTCGTGACTCTCTGCCTCTCTTTGTTGTCCTTCCAGACATATTTATGCGTTCAGGTGGTATGTAACAACACAAGCGCAGTGACACCAACTGTGCTCAGGTGGTATGTAACAGCACACGTACAGTGACACTAACTGCGCCCGGGTGGTATATAACAGCACAGGTGCGGTGACACTAACTGCGCTCAGGTGGTATATAACAGCACAGGTGCTGTGACACCAAATGCGCTCAGGTGGTATATAACAGCACATGTACAGTGACACTAACTGCGCTCAGGTAGTATATAACAGCACAGGTGCGGTGACACTAACTGTGCTCAGGTGGTATGTAACAGCACACGTACAGTGACACTAACTGCGCTCAGGTGGTATATAACAGCACAGGTGCGGTGACACCATATGCGCTCAGGTGGTATGTAACAGCACACGTACAGTGACACTAACTGTGCTCAGGTGGTATATAACAGCACAGGTGCGGTGACACTAACTGCGCTCAGGTGGTATGTAACTGCACACGTACAGTGACACTAACTGCGCTCAGGTGGTATATAACAGCACAGGTGCGGTGACACTAACTGCGCTCAGGTGGTATATAACAGCACAGGTGCGGTGACACCAAATGCGCTCAGGTGGTATATAATAGCACGCGTACAGTGACACTAACTGCGCTCAGGTGGTATATAATAGTGTTGAGCAGAATACGCCATATTCGCTTTCGCAATATTTCACGAATATATAGGAGAATATTCGAGAAATATTCGTAAATTTCGAATATTCGTGATATTTCATCCAAAAAAAAAATTGCGAAATTTCGCTAACGCGAAATTTCGCAAATGCGAAATTCATTGCGAAATTCTCGACCGCGCATGCGCGCGGACAACACGCGGTCGCGAAAACGGCGATCATTTCCTGGATTCTTTGCCAGTGTATATTCGGATTGCTATTTAGTGCTGCCCTGCGAATCTACTGCTGCCCTGCGAAGCGAAGATGGTGGGGAGTAACTTTTCATCCAGTGAGGAAAAACTGCTGATTACTGTAAGTAATTTCACCACTTGTTATTTCATTATCTTTAACTGCATTTTAGACTAGTTAAAAAGTTAGGATGCAAGATCAGATATTAGTATTTCCCAAACAGTGTGTCTCCAGCGGTTGCAAAACTACAACTCCCAGCATGCCCAGGGTTGCCACCTTTTGTTCATTTCAAACCCGAACACTTCAGCGTCGCACAGCAATTTTTTGTCTTAGTTTGCATAGATGTCGCTATTAAATAACATTTCTAACCATATGAAATTAATCACAAAAGTTCCTCTTTACATCAGAGTCCACAGACTTCCCCTTTTACATCAGAGTCCACAGACTTCCCCTTTTACATTAGAGTTCACAGAGTTCTCCCTTTACATCAGTGTCCACAGAGTTCTCCCTTTACATCAGAGTCCTCAGAGTTCTCCCTTTACATCAGTGTCCACATAGTTCTCCCTTTACATCAGAGTCCACATAGTTCTCCCTTTGCATCAGTGTCCACAGAGTTCTCCCTTTACATCAGTGTCCACAGAGTTCTCCCTTTACATCAGAGTCCACAGAGTTCTCCCTTTACATCAGAGTCCACAGAGTTCTCCCTTTACATCAGAGTCCACAGAGTTCTCCCTTTACATCAGAGTCCACAGACTTCCCCTTTTACATCAGGATCCACAGACTTCCCCTTTTAGATCAGTGTCCACAGAGTTCTCCCTTTACATCAGAGTCCACAGAGTTCTCCCTTTACATCAGAGTCCACAGAGTTCTCCCTTTACATCAGAGTCCACAGAGTTCTCCCTTTACATCAGAGTCCACAGAGTTCTCCCTTTACATCAGTGTCCACAGAGTTCTCCCTTTACATCAGTGTTCACAGAGTTCTCCCTTTACATCAGAGTCCACACAGTTCTCCCTTTACATCAGAGTCCACAGAGTTCTACCTTTTACATTAGAGTCCACAGAGTTCTACCTTTTACATTAGAGTCCACAGAGTTCCTCTTTTACATTAGAGTCCACAGAGTTCCCCTTTTACATTAGAGTCCACAGAGTTCTCCCTTAACATTAGAGTCCACAGAGTTCTCCCTTTTAAATTAGAGTCCACTGAGTTCCCCTTTTAAATTAGAGTCCACTGAGTTCCCCTTTTACATTAGAGTCCACAGAGTTCTCCCTTAACATCAGAGTCCACAGAGTTCTCCCTTAACATCACAGTCCACAGAGTTCTACCTTAACATCAGAGTCCACAGAGTTTTCCCTTTACATCAGAGTCCACAGAGTTCTACCTTTTACATTAGAGTCCACAGAGTTCCCCTTTTACATTAGAGTCCACAGAGTTCTCCCTTAACATCAGAGTCCACAGAGTTCTCCCTTAACATCACAGTCCACAGAGTTCTACCTTAACATCAGAGTCCACAGAGTTTTCCCTTTACATCAGAGTCCACAGAGTTCTCCCTTTTACATCAGAGTCCACAGAGTTCTCCCTTTTCATCAAAAAGTGAAAAGAAACAAACATATTATTTTTCATATGTAAAGATAGGGATTAAAAAAAATAATCTATTGTACAGGGCCAGTGTAAGGGTCAAAAAATAATTATAGTGGTCAGATGAATAGCAACTCATTTCTCCCCTATACGTCTATCCTGTGATGTTACTCATATATACATAATTATGCAAATGATAATGGCTGCTATATTTATTCCAAAAAGCTGGTGACCAAAATGGCAACATATAAAATCTGTCATGTTACCACTGTCAGTGATTAATAAGGCGAGAATGCTTCCAATTATTGAATACCATACATTTACGTCATATATCCATAAGGGTTTAAACAAAAGTATTATAATATACTTTGTTCTTCATCTTGCAGAGGTTCCTGCAACATGGTTACGACCTAATGAGGTGCCAGCAGGATAAACAAAAAATCGTCCAGTCCGTATTGGAGGAATTACATGAGTTTCATGGCGGGTCACATGACCACATGGCCATTCTCAAAAAATGGTCAGACTTGAAGAGGCGCCACATGGACCGGGTCACACAGATCCGCGATGAATTTCATCCAGGTAAGTTATTGGTGACAGTCATGTAAGGTGATATGTAATTAACCTTAGGGCAGATGTTGTTAACCCAGACGCCATGTTGTGGTAACATATATCACCACCGAAGGTATTCATAGTACTGTTGAAAAAAGACATTATTCCATCAAGTTAAACCATGGAATTAAAGTGGTGGTGTGGTGGGTTTCAAGGGGAAAGGGTGGTATTTTATAACTCAATTACCACTAAATTCCTGTGCTAGGCATGGGGTTAACATAGTAATCACGTGTACTCCATCAGGCCCTTTTTTTAACATGAGATCTTCAGAATAATACAAAGGAAACACAAACAGCTAATTTTACCATGGTGGCAGCCCAGCTCACACTCAGTCCCCTGTAGTGCCAGCAAGACCCTTTAGTATAACATTATCCCATTGGTTAACTGTCTATATAAATAAATGTGTATTCATATACAATACAGCAGAGTACACAGAATTTGCATATGTTATTAGAAATCATTTTTACATATATAAACATTGTGTTATTATAGGATCTCCTCTACCATCTGTGCGCCCCAAGCGCACAAGGCGACAGGCCGCAGAGGAGGAGGAGGAGGAAGAAGAGGAGGATGAAGAGGAGGATGCAGAGGAGGAGAGGGATAAGGAGCAGCCAGGGCCCTCCGACTTACCACCCCCAGCTCCTGAGGAGCTGCAACTTCCCCCCACCCAACCTCCTGGTGAATGCCATGATGCAGAAGAGGAGCAGGAGGATGACACAGCGCCTGTGATGACCATCAGTCAGGAGGGTAAATATGTGCACAACGATTAATGACATTTCAACAATAAGATGTAGATATAAAAAAGTACAGTATTTAATCCTAATGTATTTTTTCTTATATCCTAACAGTTTTGAAAGAGATTCAGGAGAAATCCCATGTCATGGAGAGGACCAATCAAAAAGTCCTGTCCAATCGGCGCAAAATAAAAAAATTGGACCTCGAGAATGAACAGCTGTTACAACAGCAGAGAAAAAATTTCAAGGAGCTGTCTGAGATTTACAAGCGCTTGAAAAAATCCATGTAAATATTTATATTTTTGGTTATTAAACCTGTTATTCTTTTCAAATGTTTCCTTTCTTATTGAGATTGTTAGGTCTTTCAACACATCTAACTTCACATCTAACACATCAACATCAACACATCTAACTTCATAATAACCTAAAAACATTTCATACTATTATTTTATTTAACACAAATCTAATAAAAAACAAAATACACGGACACAGACACTACTAACACAAACTAAACTGTTGAAAAATTACTATAACAAAAGCTACAATATATACATATATACATATATATATATATATATATATATATATATATAGATATAGATATAGATATAGATATAGAGAGAGAGCGAGAAAGAGAAAGAGAGTGCTGATTTCCTCTTGCAGATAGGCTAAAAGTTGCAGTAAAAAGGCCACAAACCAGGGTTTAACATAACGTTCAGTCATTTAGTCACACTTGCTGTTTGTTACGATCCGGTCTGGTAGCTTTTAGCGGAGGCTGTTTGTGGATCCGCTGTGACAGAGAGGTCATGAAGCATTACTCAGCATGAAGGCAGCAGCAGTAGTATTCAAATATAAAGTAATTATCACACACACAACATTTACAAGCAGTAGTGGTAATAGTACTAGATAGCATCTAAACACTTGGGCAAGACTTGACAGCAGCAGTAGTGGTAATAGTAGTATATAGTGGCAAATAACTTGTGACATAGGTGTCTGAGCACTGGCAGCAGCAGTATAGTAGTAACAGTACACAATAAAGTGTTGTATCACTTGTGGAAGAGGTGGCCAGCAGCACAGCAGCAGCTTGAAATTGTAGCATATAGTGTCAAAGAACTTGTCACATAGGTATCTGAGCACTGGCAGCAGCAGTATAGTAGTAACAGTACACAATAAAGTGTTGTATCACTTGTGGAAGAGGTGGCAGCAGCACAGCAGCAGCATTTGAAATTGTAGCATATAGTGTCAAAGAACTTGTCACATAGGTATCTGAGCACTGGCAGCAGCAGTATAGTAGTAACAGTACACAATAAAGTGTTGTATCACTTGTGGAAGAGGTGGCAGCAGCACAGCAGCAGCATTTGAAATTGTAGCATATAGTGTCAAAGAACTTGTCACATAGGTATCTGAGCACTGGCAGCAGCAGTATAGTAGTAACAGTACACAATAAAGTGTTGTATCACTTGTAGAAGAGGTGGCAGCAGCACAGCAGCAGCATTTAAAATTGTAGCATATAGTGTCAAAGAACTTGTCACATAGGTATCTGAGCACTGGCAGCAGCAGTATAGTAGTAACAGTACACAATAAAGTGTTGTATCACTTGTGGAAGAGGTGGCAGCAGCACAGCAGCAGCATTTGAAATTGTAGCATATAGTGTCAAAGAACTTGTCACATAGGTATCTGAGCACTGGCAGCAGCAGTATAGTAGTAACAGTACACAATAAAGTGTTGTATCACTTGTGGAAGAGGTGGCAGCAGCACAGCAGCAGCATTTAAAAATTGTAGCATATAGTGTCAAAGAACTTGTCACATAGGTATCTGAGCACTGGCAGCAGCAGTATAGTAGTAACAGTACACAATAAAGTGTTGTATCACTTGTAGAAGAGGTGGCAGCAGCACAGCAGCAGCATTTAAAATTGTAGCATATAGTGTCAAAGAACTTGTCACATAGGTATCTGAGCACTGGCAGCAGCAGTATAGTAGTAACAGTACACAATAAAGTGTTGTATCACTTGTGGAAGAAGAGGTGGCAGCAGCACAGCAGCAGCATTTGAAATTGTAGCATATAGTGTCAAAGAACTTGTCACATAGGTATCTGAGCACTGGCAGCAGCAGTATAGTAGTAACAGTACACAATAAAGTGTTGTATCACTTGTGGAAGAGGTGGCAGCAGCACAGCAGCAGCATTTAAAATTGTAGCATATAGTGTCAAAGAACTTGTCACATAGGTATCTGAGCACTGGCAGCAGCAGTATAGTAGTAACAGTACACAATAAAGTGTTGTATCACTTGTAGAAGAGGTGGCAGCAGCACAGCAGCAGCATTTAAAATTGTAGCATATAGTGTCAAAGAACTTGTCACATAGGTATCTGAGCACTGGCAGCAGCAGTATAGTAACAGTACACAATAGTGTTGTACACTTGTGGAAGAGGTGGCAGCAGCACACACAATAAAGTGCATATTGTCAAAGAACTTGTCATAGGTACTGAGCACTGGCAGCAGCAGTAGTAGTAACAGTACACAATAAAGTGTTGTATCACTTGTGG
This sequence comes from Rana kukunoris, assembly GCA_029574335.1. Taxonomy (NCBI): domain Eukaryota; kingdom Metazoa; phylum Chordata; class Amphibia; order Anura; family Ranidae; genus Rana; species Rana kukunoris. Next base: position 37,726 of record JAJQKJ010000965.1, on the reverse strand, counting down.
AAGAGGTGGCAGCAGCACAGCAGCAGCATTTAAAATTGTAGCATATAGTGTCAAAGAACTTGTCACATAGGTATCTGAGCACTGGCAGCAGCAGTATAGTAGTAACAGTACACAATAAAGTGTTGTATCACTTGTGGAAGAGGTGGCAGCAGCACAGCAGCAGCATTTAAAATTGTAGCATATAGTGTCAAAGAACTTGTCACATAGGTATCTGAGCATGGCAGCAGCAGTATAGTAGTAACAGTACACAATAAAGTGTTGTATCACTTGTGGAAGAGGTGGCAGCAGCACAGCAGCAGCATTTAAAATTGTAGCATATAGTCAAAGAACTTGTCACATAGGTACAGCACTGGCACACAGTATAATAAAGTACACAATAAAGTGTTGTATCACTTGTAGAAGAGGTGGCAGCAGCACAGCAGCAGCATTTAAAATTGTAGCATATAGTGTCAAAGAACTTGTCACATAGGTATCTGAGCACTGGCAGCAGCAGTATAGTAGTAACAGTACACAATAAAGTGTTGTATCACTTGTGGAAGAGGTGGCAGCAGCACAGCAGCAGCATTTGAAATTGTAGCATATAGTGTCAAAGAACTTGTCACATAGGTATCTGAGCACTGGCAGCAGCAGTATAGTAGTAACAGTACACAATAAAGTGTTGTATCACTTGTGGAAGAGGTGGCAGCAGCACAGCAGCAGCATTTAAAATTGTAGCATATAGTGTCAAAGAACTTGTCACATAGGTATCTGAGCACTGGCAGCAGCAGTATAGTAGTAACAGTACACAATAAAGTGTTGTATCACTTGTAGAAGAGGTGGCAGCAGCACAGCAGCAGCATTTGAAATTGTAGCATATAGTGTCAAAGAACTTGTCACATAGGTATCTGAGCACTGGCAGCAGCAGTATAGTAGTAACAGTACACAATAAAGTGTTGTATCACTTGTGGAAGAGGTGGCAGCAGCACAGCAGCAGCATTTAAAATTGTAGCATATAGTGTCAAAGAACTTGTCACATAGGTATCTGAGCACTGGCAGCAGCAGTATAGTAGTAACAGTACACAATAAAGTGTTGTATCACTTGTAGAAGAGGTGGCAGCAGCACAGCAGCAGCATTTAAAATTGTAGCATATAGTGTCAAAGAACTTGTCACATAGGTATCTGAGCACTGGCATCAGCAGTATAGTAGTAGTAACAGTACACAATTAAGTGTTTTTTTCACTCGTGGTCGTGGAAGAGGTGGCAGCAGCATAGGAGCAGCAGCATTGATATATGTAGCATATAGTGGCAAAGAACTTGTCACATAGGTAAGTGAGCACTGGCAGCATCAGCAGTATAGTAGTAGTAACAGTACACAATTAAGTGTTTCTTTCACTCGTGGTCGTGGAAGAGGTGGCAGCAGCATAGGAGCAGCAGCATTGATATATGTAGCATATAGTGGCAAAGAACTTGTCACATAGGTAAGTGAGCACTGGCAGCAGCAGCAGTGTAGTAGTACCAGTACACAACTAAGTGTTTTTTTCACTCGTGGTCGTGGAAGAGGTGGCAGCAGCATAGGAGCAGCAGCATTGATATATGTAGCATATAGTGGCAAAGAACTTGTCACATAGGTAAGTGAGCACTGGCAGCATCAGCAGTATAGTAGTAGTAACAGTACACAATTAAGTGTTTCTTTCACTCGTGGTCGTGGAAGAGGTGGCAGCAGCATAGGAGCAGCAGCATTGATATATGTAGCATATAGTGGCAAAGAACTTGTCACATAGGTAAGTGAGCACTGGCAGCAGCAGCAGTGTAGTAGTACCAGTACACAACTAAGTGTTTTTTTCACTCGTGGTCGTGGAAGAGGTGGCAGCAGCATAGGAGCAGCAGCATTGATATATGTAGCATATAGTGGCAAAGAACTTGTCACATAGGTAAGTGAGCACTGGCAGCATCAGCAGTATAGTAGTAGTAACAGTACACAATAAAGTGTTTTTTTCACTCGTGGTCGTGGAAGAGGTGGCAGCAGGATAGCAGCAGCGTTGATAATTGTAGCATATAGTGCCAAAGAACTTGACACATAAGTATCTGAGCACTGGCAGAAGCAGCAGCATAGTAGTACCAGTACACAACTAAGTGTTTTTTTCACTCGTGGTCGTGGAAGAGGTGGCAGCAGCATAGGAGCAGCAGCATTGATAATTGTAGCATATAGTGCCAAAGAACTTGACACATAAGTATCTGAGCACTGGCAGAAGCAGCAGCATAGTAGTACCAGTACACAATTAAGTGTTTTTTTCACTCGTGGTCGTGGAAGAGGTGGCAGCAGGATAGCAGCAGCGTTGATAATTGTAGCATATAGTGCCAAAGAACTTGTCACATAGGTAAGTGAGCACTGGCAGCAGCAGCAGTGTAGTAGTACCAGTACACAATAAAGTGTTTTTTTCACTCGTGGTCGTGGAAGAGGTGGCAGCAGGATAGCAGCAGCGTTGATAATTGTAGCATATAGTGCCAAAGAACTTGACACATAAGTATCTGAGCACTGGCAGAAGCAGCAGCATAGTAGTACCAGTACACAACTAAGTGTTTTTTTCACTCGTGGTCGTGGAAGAGGTGGCAGCAGCATAGGAGCAGCAGCATTGATAATTGTAGCATATAGTGCCAAAGAACTTGACACATAAGTATCTGAGCACTGGCAGAAGCAGCAGCATAGTAGTACCAGTACACAATTAAGTGTTTTTTTCACTCGTGGTCGTGGAAGAGGTGGCAGCAGGATAGCAGCAGCGTTGATAATTGTAGCATATAGTGCCAAAGAACTTGTCACATAGGTAAGTGAGCACTGGCAGCAGCAGCAGTGTAGTAGTACCAGTACACAATAAAGTGTTTTTTTCACTCGTGGTCGTGGAAGAGGTGGCAGCAGGATAGCAGCAGCGTTGATAATTGTAGCATATAGTGCCAAAGAACTTGACACATAAGTATCTGAGCACTGGCAGAAGCAGCAGCATAGTAGTACCAGTACACAACTAAGTGTTTTTTTCACTCGTGGTCGTGGAAGAGGTGGCAGCAGCATAGGAGCAGCAGCATTGATAATTGTAGCATATAGTGCCAAAGAACTTGACACATAAGTATCTGAGCACTGGCAGAAGCAGCAGCATAGTAGTACCAGTACACAATTAAGTGTTTTTTTCACTCGTGGTCGTGGAAGAGGTGGCAGCAGCACCAGCAGTAGTAAGAAAGTGGCAAATCTCACAGACAAAAGGTGACAGCACCAGTATGAGTAATATATCGGTACATAATCACTCAGCCTTTTGGCATTAGCAGTAGGAGCCCATATAGTGCCAAAATTACAAAAGCTTGAAATTGCATTAGCATGGTGATTACATTTGAAAAGCAGAATGACACAGGCCTTAAGTAGCTGTGGCACCGGGTGGAGTTTTTGGGTTGTGTTTTGCACGCCACAGGCTTTTCAAAAAAACAAAAAAATATCCACCTTCTTCCCAGCAGCAGCATAAGGAAAGGGAGATGCACTGTGATGTAAGGGAGAGGGGGAACTCCACTTCTGATGGTGGGGTAGGATGGTGGGGTGGCCTTTGACATCGAATGTAAGGGGAGGGGATGCGCTGGACATATAATATTACAGATATAACCGGCCCTTTTGAGGGCAACCATAATGCTGATGCGGACCACGATGAAATTGAGTTTGACACCCCTGGTATAAAGAGATAGGAGAGGTATTGGTAACTGACAAGGGACCATTCAGCGCCCTGAACCGACGGCGGGTGCCAGAAAGTCACCGCCGATCCAGGACTCATTCATTTTGATGAATGTGAGTCTGTCCACGGAGTCTGTGGACAGACGGGTCCTCTTGTCCGTGACCACCCCACCTGCCGCGCTGAATGTCCGCTCAGATAGTACGCTGGAGGGGGGGCAAGACAATAACTCCAGCGCATACTGAGCGAGCTCGCGGCAGGTGTCCAATCTGGCAACCCAGTACTCCATGGGGTCGTCGGTGCTCATACTGTCAGAAGCACTGACGGACCCCATGTAGTCTGCCACCATGTGGGCCAGCCGCTGGTGGTGATGGCTGCTGCTGCTGCTGCTGCTGCTGGTACTGGGTCGCTCAGTTTGCATGAACATCCTCATCTCACCCATTAGGTCCCCTGCTCGGCTGCTGATGTTGCTGCTGGGTGCAGCCACCTGCTGGGTGAGATGAGGGGGGACAACTGGAGGCCGGGGAGTTGCCTGCTCCAAACGGCTGACTAGGCATGCCTGCAGTTCCTCCATCCGGGGCTGCCTCCGTCTGGCTGGGAGGAACTGCTCCAGTTTCCCCTTAAATCTGGGATCTACAAGGGTGGCCAGCCAAAACTCGTCCCTCTCCTTGATGGCTTTAACCCGGGGGTCCCTCCTGAGGCATCTCAGCATGTGGGCAGCCATGGGGAAGAGCACAGCCCGCTGTGACTCCTCATGGCTGCCTGGGTCCATGACGTCCGCTTCCTCGTCATGGAGGCGCTGCTGTTCGCGGTCAGTCATGCCAAACCCCCGGACTATCGGTGCCCCCAACACCGGCTCTCCCTCCTGACCAGGCCCTGACTCGAGGACGCCACCAGTCACCTCCTGATCATCATCATGATCCTCCTCCTCCTCCTCGTCCTGGGCCTGGTCTTGGTGGAGCAGTGTTGCCTCCTCCTGCTCCACCAAGGCACTCTCCCCAGCTCCGAGCAGGCGATCTAGTGCCCTGTCCAGCAGGAACACTATAGGGAGCACGTCGTTGAGGCCGACATGCTCCCTGCTCACCATCTTGGTCGCCTGCTCAAAAGGGGCCAACACATGGCAGACCTGGTGTATCTGCCCCCACTCCAGACTGGTGATGTACGGGAGTGTGTGTTGTGATGGCCCGCCAGTGCCTTGCTCCAGCAGGTACTCCTTCACCGCCCTTCGCTGCTCCCACAACCTCTCCAGCATGTAGAGGCTGGAGTTCCACCGCGTCACACTGTCCACAATCAGCCTGTGAAGGGGCAGGCTGTTGTCCCGCTGCAACTTTGACAGGGACGCGGTAGCGGTTGGGGAGCGCCTGAAGTGGCTGGCAATCCTGCGTACCCTTAGCACAATGTCACTCAACCCGGGATAGGTGCGCAGGAACTTCTGCACCACTAGGTTGAGGACATGTGCCAGACAGGGCACGTGTGTCAGACTGCCAGCCTGGAGGGCGGAGAGGAGGTTGCTGCCATTGTCACAGACAACCAGACCTGCTTGGAGCCTTCGGGGTGTCAGCCACTTCTGGACCTGAGCCTGAAGTGCGCTCAGCACTTCTCGTCCAGTGTGTCTCCGTTCCCCTAAACTAACAAGCTGGAGCACGGCCTGACAGCGCACGTGCCCCACACTTGAATAGCTACGGGGGCGCTTGCTGGGAGGCTCAGCAGCTGCGGAGACAGTGGCTTGAGGGAGACCAGCACTTCTCCCCTGGACACCCCGGGGCGGCACCACAAAATCAGATGCCGCCAATCCCTCCCCGGCGCCTCGGAGGGAAACCCAATGGGCCGTGAAGCTTATGTAGCGCCCCTGCCCATGCCTGCTGGTCCAGCCATCCATTGTCAGATGCACCCTGTTGCTGACAGCATGATCCAGCGACAGGGTTACATTCTGCACAATGTGCTGGTGTAGGGCAGGGACACCAGTCCTGGCAAAGAAATGGCGGCTGGGGACACGCCATTGGGGTTGGGCCTGCTCCAACATCTGCCTGAAGGGGTTGCAGTCCACTATGTTAAAGGGAAGCAGATGTTGGGCAATAACCCTTGCCAGGAGCCCATTGAGGGAACGCACACGTCGGTCTGAAGGGGGGAAGGGAGTGTTGCGTTCAAAGGCGTCAGAAAGAGACGCCTGGCGCCGGACGGCAGTGCGGGACACCGAAGAGGAGGGTGATGATGTGGAGGTCTGGCTGTCGGTAGCAGTACCTCTACTAGAGGGAGCGGGGGGGCATGACCTGCTGGTAGCCGATGAAGCTGTGGCAGGGGCTGCTGTACCCTGCACACTTGTGGTGGTGGCGCTGCTACCACCAGCACGCTTCATCTGGTCATGCTCCTGCCAGTGATTAATCCGCAGGTGCTGGTTGAGTGCCGTGGTACCCACCCGAGCCAAACACTTCCCTCTCTTCACCTTGGCACGACAGAGCTGGCAGATGGCTACTGTCGGGTTATCTGCTACCAAGGTGAAGTAGGCCCAGAGAGGTGACTTCAGCGTCGCCCTCCTGTCAGATGGGGTGACGCTGACTTCCACCTGCTGGGACTCGGTGCGCACAGGTGGAGCTGCCTGCTGCTGCTGCTGCTGCTGCTGACACCTCCTGCTGCCATCACCAGTGGAGACCCTGACGTTGGTCTCCCTGGTGACCTGGCGCACCGTTTCCCCAGGGTGCCTACCTTCCTCGTCGTCACTGATGCTGTGAACCGACGAGGCAGGTGGCACCCATGTTGGGTCACCCTCCTCTTCGCCCCCAGATATGTCAGACCCAGGGCTGACATGTGGTGGTCTGAAGGAGACATCTGACATGGAGCCGCTAGCCTGGCTCCGATGTCCCCTCACAGACGCATGGGTCTGACTAGGTGCTGGTGTTTCCTGCAGAAAACCACCAGCACCACCATGAAGGGAGGTCTCTGGGCTACTGACAGCCAGTACCCCATCCTCCTCCTCCTCCATTAACCCTTCAAAAAGGTCCTGACCATCAGCACATAAATCAATGTCTGCATGATCGAGGGCCTCCCCCAAGATATCCATGTCACTTTCACCATCAAACAGCATGAGGCTGGACTCGCTGGGGCTGGGTACTAAAGGCACCGGTGTACTGATGGTGGTGGTGCTACTTGGTGATGACTGAGTGGCACTGCTGTGCCCCATGTACTCCACCACTGCTGGAGCCTGGGAAGGCAATATCGGGCGGCTGCCCGAAGTAAAAAACTCCCGGATGAGGCGGACTCCCCTTCCACCCGATCCTCTACCAGTAGTAGGGGCGCGAGAGGTACCCCGTGCTGGCAGCAACCCAGCACTGGGAGTAACTCCCCTACCCCTGCTGCCACGACCACGGATGCTGCTCATGCTGATATGGGGGGGTGGGTAAACTTTATTGGGGGGGGGGGTAAATGTGATAATAGAAAAAACAGGCGCGCAGACAAACAACTAGTAGCTATGCCACTAAACAACAATTAAACGAAAGGTAAATTTTTTTTAATTTTTTTTTTTTTTTTAAACTAACTAACTGACTGACAGACAACAGACAAAAACTGACTGGGCAACGAATAAGAGCAATAAAGAAACTAATATAGATAGAACAGTGACTCTGCTAACACAGCAGAGCCAGAGATCTGAATAAACTAAAAATAACTTTTTTTTTTTTTTTTTTTTTATAAAACAGATAACTATCTAACTAAATAAACACACTAAACTAAGCTAGCTAGCTTACAGAGGTGTACAAGTACACTCAAACCTATCTATCTAACACTAAATGAAACTGGAACACAAACACACAAATAGTAGCTTTAAAAAAAGCTGTTTGGTCTCTTCTTGCTTTTAAAAAAGCAGTTTAGAAATATAAGCACTAGCAGCTGCTAATACTCAAATGAACTGAACACTGAACAGGAGCACAGAACTGAAAGGCACTGCAATGCTGATGCAATATAACACAGAGCACAGAAACACTTCTCCCTCTATATCCACCTTGTGAATCTGCAATGAGCACATGCTGGCACTTAGTTTATATAATGGTCGTGAGGCAGGTTCCTATTGGTTGATGTGGAGGTTGCTAACCTCTGACACCTGTGGAAATGGAACTCTGATTGGCTCTGATGTGAATGAAGGGCGGGGAAAAAAATCGCGCGATATTGCTATTGCCGAATATTCGCATTGCGAATATTCGGCAGCATAAAAGGATCACATGCGCTACTCGGCCCAGGGTCCCTCTAATCATACCACCATTGCTTTTACACGTCGATGGAGATCACTAGCATGTGATCTGTGTTAAAAAAAAATTGAGAAAAATCCGAATATTCGACATTGCGAATATTCGGCACAATATTCGAGATATTGCGCGATTTCTCGAATATGCAATATTCGAGCCGAATATTCGCAATTCGAATATTCGTGAGCAACACTAGTATATAACAGCACAGGTGCGGAGACACTAACTGCGCTCAGGTGGTATATAACAGCACACGTACAGTGACACTAACTGCGCTCAGGTGGTATATAACAGCACAGGTGCTGTGACACCAAATGCGCTTTAGGTGGTATATAACAGCACACGTGCGGTGACACCAAATGCGCTAAGGTGGTATGTAACAGCACACGTGCGGTGACACCAAATGCGCTCAGGTGATATGTAACAGCACACGTGCGGTGACACCAAATGCGCTCAGGTGGTATGTAACAGCAGACGTGCGGTGACACCAAATGCGCTAAGGTGGTATTAAACAGCACACGCACAGTCAGAGCGACTGCATTTCTGTGCAATTCAATAGCCCACTTGCATTAACAGCAACTGCCTTTCTGTGCAAATAAATAGCACACATGCAGTAACAGGTAATGCATCTATGTGCAATTAACTAGCACACGTTGACTAACATGTTAGGCAGCGTACACACGATCGGATATATCCGATGAAAACGGTCCGCGGACCATTTCCATCGGATATGTCCGATCGGGAGTTTGATCCGATGGCGTGTACACACCATCGGATCAAATTCCCCGCCGCCGGACGGCGCGGTGACGTAGTGGTGACGCGGCGGTGACGTTGACGCCGCCGCGTCACCGCCACGTCACCGCACCAGGAAGTAAAACACTTCCGCGCATGCGCCGAATCCATTCGGCAGCGGCGCGGCGCGGCGGTGGTGGGAGCCGACATGTCTGCTGGTAAGTGTACTAACCAGCAGACATGTCGGGCGGACAGATTCCCACCGGATAGATTTCAAAGCTTGCTTTGAAATCTGTCGGGTGGAGAAATCTGTCCGCTAGCCCATACACACGAGCGGAGATGTCTGCTGAAACGGTCCATCGGACCGTTTTCAGCGGACATATCCCCTCGTGTGTACGCGGCCTTAGAGCATCAAGCACAATCTCCTGCCTGACAGATACTTATAGCAGAACTAGCTAAGCTATACAGTTTATAAATATATTGACAACTCCTAGGGATGTCAATATATTCTCTACAAACTGTAAATGTAACTATACTAACTAGTAGCCTCCCTGATCTATCTATCTATCTATCTATCTACAAAAGACACTGTGGGGTAGATTCATGTAGCACTTACTCCGGCGTTTTTAGAGATGTGCGGCGTAACTGTTATTTTGCGCCGTCGGATCCATGCGCCGTACCTACTATACCAGATCCGCCTTCAAATAGGCTACTTTTTACCGGCGTAACTTTTCTACGCCGGCGTGGCTTTGGCGCATCTTTACGCGGGACAGATCAACCGTTCCCATGGATTACCTATTCAAATATGCAAATGAAGGAGAACCGCCGATTCAGAAACGCACGTTTGTCTGGCGCCGGCGTAACCCGGTGCGCGTAACTGCAATTTCCTGCGGAAAGTCACCCCTCATAAAGCAGGGGTAACTTTGCACAGGAGTTGAACAGATCAGCTGGAGAACAGCTAAAGCAACACTGTTACAGACGAATTGAGCTAAAACACTTGCTGGACAACACATCTGTCTGCCAACATGCCAGGGGCAGCCTTGCTCATAGCCCTACAGCGTCGACGTGCACGTAGGAGGGCACGGGAGAGGATATTCCGCACGCGCATTGACGTGTTTGGCATGAGTGAATTGGAGGTGTTTCGCCTATTCAGATTCAGCCCTGAAGCCATCCTGGAACTAACCACAACCCTGCAGGATGACATCACCAGCAAGACACACCGCTCACAAGCAGTGCAGCCACTGGTGAAGGTCCTGGCAACACTCCTGTCCTTGCCAGTGGATCATTCCAGTGTACAAGTGGAGTGGTGGCTGGGATGTCACAGTCCACCATGAGCAGATGTGTGCACCAGGTTGTCCCCGCAATCCATAGACGCATGTCCCACCACATCATCAAACCCACCACTGAGGAGCTGCGGATGAAGGCAATGACAGATTTCTACAACCTTGCCAGATTCCCTCGCACTGTGGGGGCCATTGATTGCACACATGTGGCACTACGGCCCCCCCGGGACACAGAGCACATATACTGCAATTGGAAGCATTGGCATTCCATCAATGTACAGGTGATAGTAGATGCGCAAGGCCTAATATGGCACGTCCGTGCCAAGGACCCCGGGTCCAGCCATGACAGCTACATATACCGTCCAAGCACCATCTCCACAGAATTTGAACAGAAAACGTGTATGGGGACAGCTGGCTGGTTGGTGAGTGACATGGGTGGCAGGCATGACTATCCCCTCCCATGATGCACACATCACAACGGGCACATGCATGACTAACATCCTCCTGTCTTTTCATTACCAGGTGACGCGGCATATGCACTGGGACCCCATCTCATGACTCCATTCCGGGATCCCCAAACCAGAGGAGAGCAAAGATACAATGAAGCACACATCAAAACCCGTGCAGTGATGGAGCGCACCTTTGGCCTCCTGAAGTCACGTTTCCGATGCCTGGATAAGTCTGGGGGGACACTGTTGTATTCCCCAAACTTCGTGTGCCAGATCATTGGGGCATGTTGCATGCTGCACAACTTTGCCGTGAGAAAGGGCCTGGAGATTGACTTACGTGATGACCTGACCCCCGAACCACACAGTCCCCCCTTGCCCGAGGGTCCCCCGTCTGCTGAGGGAAGAGCAGTCAGGAGGGTCCTTGTGGTTAGCTACTTTTCACGTTAAACACACACATTAATCATGGCACAATGAGAATGCATGCATGCAAACCACTGTGATCCCTAGCGCACACACACACCACATCCACATTAAATTGGATTAGACCCAAGTACACCACATGGGACTTGGGAGCAGCAACGCCACGCCACGGCTCCAATTATTTTGCTGTACATTCATACACCATTCACACGTGTCGTGGTGATAACTTCTCACCAACGACTGAGGGTGACACCCCTAATGGCAGGAGTGTCACACCACACATTCACACCTCATTCACACTGTAGCCTGCACTCCTCACTGTGTGCACGGAGATAAACCAAAATAAAACTCATAATCTGAGTATCAAACATAAATTATCATAAATCAACGGCCCTGTCGTGGGCTCCTTCTTGTCCCTAGGCTCCTGGGGCGCAGTTGCCTGGGGCGAGCCACAGGTGGGGGGGCTGGGGGGGCAGGTGGTTGAACCTCAACCAGTCTCTCCCTGGCTGCCCTCCATTGCCACGGCTAGCCGGTGGAGGTATGTATTGGTGGCAGCCTGCATCCGCAGCCGGCGGGTGGTATTGCTGCGCTGCTGTCGCCGTGTCTGCCTCCCCTCCTCACGGACAGCAGCTGCCAGGCTCCGGACCTCAGAGACCAGGCCAGATGTGGTGGTCTGCAGGTCCACAAGGCAGGACAGAAGGGCTGCCCCGTTCCCCACAACGTCCTGCAGACTATCATTTATAGCAGTATTCTGCCCAGCCTGCTGGGTGATGGCTTCCTGCACTGCCACAGTGCAAGCAGCCTGGCTCTCGGCCGTGGACGCCAGGCTATCTGCGACCCGATGAAGATCACCAGCAAGACATCTAATATGGCGGGTCTGTCTTGTCTGGTCCCTTGCCAGATGGTCTTCAAATTCGTCAGGGACTCCTCGGCTTTTCCTCGTTGCCTTCCTAGAGGCCTGAGAAGCTGGAGGACGGGTGTAGGGGAGGTCCCTTGAGGGGGAATCCCTGGAGGGGATGTTGTCCCTTGAGGGGAAATCCCTGGAGGGGATGGTGTCCCTTGAGGGGGAATCTAGCAAGGGGGGGGGGTGGTTTGGGAGTGGTCAGGTATGGGGGTCTCCTCCAGCATATACAGAGCAGCCTCTTCTAATCCGACGTGCTCCTCCTCAACCTCCTCAAGCAATGCTGTAGGGGCGATCTCCACCATGGATGGGGTGGATCGCCCTGCATCCAATGATGGCCCAGCTCCATCCTGCACATCTGTGGATGACACAAAACAATCACATGTTGGAGGAGCCACACACTTGTCACATGTATCCCCACCCATGCAACACACCACAAAGCATATAAAACACACTTACCTGACCTTAAAGGCTGATCCCCTGATTCGAAGCCCGGCAGACCCTCCACCAGCTCCCTATCCAGCAACCTGGCCACGACCATGTCCTCTGCAGTCAGGGTGATTCTTGTGGCTGGTCCTCCACCTGTGCCACTGGCATGCTTCCTCATTGCCACAAGCTTGTCTTTCACCAGTCTCCGCATATCATTAATTTTCTTGCGGATGTGCTTGGGGTCCCTCTCCGCCACACCGACAACATTTACCTGCCTGGTGATTTCCGCATAAATGCGTGTCTTCTCCGATTTGCCAGTGTTGGCACTCTGTGGCCCATAGAGGCGGGACCCATGTTGGGAGAGCGCATCGGTTATCACAGCCTTCTCCTGAGGGCCGAAGTGAAACATTATGCGGTCACCGGCAGTCTCTGGTGCAGCCATCATAAATGCAAAAGCCCTGGCAATTCCAAAAAAATGCTGGTCACATTTTGCAAGGGAGTGGCGCTTCTGTGTGCGATTAGGAAGTGGTGCGGCGGATCTTGGTGGTGACGTCGGCGCCGTACTGCGCATGTGCACAGGAGCCATACAGCCAGGTGCCATCAGTGCGCATGCGCCGTTTAAGATACACCGTACGGATCTCTCAGCGCCACCGTCAGACCATCATTTGCATGTGGTGACGCCCACTTACAGTTCCGCCGCCTTACGCCGTCGAAAAACCGCTACGCAGGTGAGTGAAAAAATGATGAATACAGTAAATGCCTCTCCACGCTGGTACGGCGTAGCGGAAAAAAGATGCGCCACGCCGGAGCAACGATGCGCCATTTTACATGAATCTACCCCTGTGTCTCTATCTATCTATCTCTCTCTCTCTCTGTCTGTCTGACTGCAAAGCAAGCCGGAACACACTACACGAGGCCGCCCGGGAGGCGGCCTTTTATAGTGTGGGGCGTGTGCTAAAGCCCTGAGCCCTAATTGGCCAAAGCACCCAGGCTTTGGCCAATTAGGTCTCTTCGTTTTTTGGGCGCTGTGATTGGCCGAGCATGCGGGGTCATGGTGCATGCTTGGCCAATCATCAGCGCGCAAAGCCGCAGTGAATTATGGGTCATTCGAATTTGGTGCGAACGACCCGATTTGTTCGTTTTCGACGAATGATCCAACGGCCAATGTTCGATGCGAACATGTGTTGGCATCGAACACGAAGCTCATCCCTATCCACCACATGCCAGTCTTCTCACCCAGTATGCCCAGATCCCGATACCTAATGATTATGCGGTTTCTCCACTATAATGATAACACCCAGTGCCCTCCCCGAAATGACCCAGCTTTTGACAAATTATTTAAAATTCGGCCACTCCTAAATTATTTCTCTGAAAAAATTCCCTAGTTATATATCCCCGAACAGAATATTTCCGTAGATGAGTCCCTTGTAAAATTCTCAAGCAGGCTGGACATCAAACAGTTTATCCCCAGCAAAAGGGCCCGATATGGGGTTAAACTGTACAAACTTTGCAACCGAGGCACGGGATACATTTACGTCTTCCTGGTGTACGAAGGGAAGGACTCCCAACTGCATCCCCCTAAATGCCCAGAGTATATCGAAGCCAACGGAAAAGTGGTCTGGGAGCTTGTCTATCCACTTCTTGGAAAAGGATACCACCTTTATGTAGATAATTTATATACTAGCCTGCCCCTGTTTCGCAATCTTCACCTGAGGGACACTCCAGCACGTGGCACAGTAATGCCGCGTACACACAGTCGTTTTTTGTGATGAAATAAAACGACGTTTTAAAAAACGTCATTTAAAATGATCGTGTGTGGGCAAAACGTTGTTTTATGTCTTCTGAAAAACGACAAAAAAAAATTCTAACATGCTTTAATTTTTTATGTCATTTTTCAGAATGCCGTTTTTTGTGTCATAAAACATGATCGTGTGTGGGCAAAACGACGCTTAAAACGTCCTTTTTAAACCCGCGCATGCACAGAAGCAAGTTATGATGCAAGCTTGAATGGAACAGAGTGCCATCGTACGTGTTGTACGCAACCACGCTTTGCAAGAGCATTTTCAGAAAATTATGGTGTGTAGGCAACGTCGTTTTTTAAAATGAAGTTTGAAAAACGTATTTTTTTTTCATGAGAAAAAACGTCGTTTTTTTACAAGACAAAAAACGACCGTGTGTACGCGGCATAAGAGCCAATAGAAAGGGCTTCCCACAAAAACTGGTCAATGAGAAGCTAAGAGGAGGGGAGTCGGCATCATTGAGGAACCAGGAGATATTGGCTGTCAGTTGGAGGGACAAACGAAATGTCCACATTCTTACAACGACCCACAACGACACCTACGTGGAAGTCCACAGAAGAAGCGTCCCAGTCCAGAAACCAGCATGCATCTGCGATTATAATTTGTTTATGGGGGGAGTGGACTTCAATGATCAGATGATTGAACCCTACCTTTCCACAAGAAAATCCCGTCACTGGTATAAAAAAGTGCCCATTTATTTTTTCACTTTGGCCCTGTATGACACTTATGTTATTTACAAAAAATCAACACAGAATCCCGTATCCTATCTGCAATACCAAGAAGAAGTTGTCACTGCCTTTTTGTACCCTGAAAGCCCACCAGAAAATATACGCTCTGATTGTGTGAGCAGACTCCACGAACGCCACTTTCCTGAGAAAATACCCCCTTGAAACAGGCACAAGAAGTCAGAAGAAATGCCGGGTGTGCTCCAGAGGAGTCAGAAGAGACACCACAGTTTATTATCCCGATTGTCCTTCCCAACCAGGCCTCTGTTTAGGTGTATATTTCCGCCATTACCATACTGCTCAACATTATTAGGGAAGTATGGTAAACAAAATTCAAATTTCCTGTAATTTTCCTCCACAACCCTTATGCCACTGCACTGTACATAACTCTGCCTTCTCTGGAACAGACCCCACACTGTTATATGACCAAGATTCTGCCTAATGCTAAAAATACCTTGGCCTTCTCTGGAACTGACCCTGGCTTGTTATAAGACCACACTTCTGCCTAACGCTTAACTGTACCTACCTCTGCCTGCTCTGGAACTGACCCTGGCCTGTTATATGACCATGCTTCTGCCTAACACTTAACTGTACCTACCTCTGCCTGCTCTGGAACTGATCCTGGACTGTTTGACCACGTTTTTTGCCTGCCTCTTGGATTGATCTTTTACCCTGCTATGCTAGTGGGAACACAGGGGTCTCACGTATGTGAGGGGCTCCAGAATTGTTTTTCTGGATGAAAAAAAAAAATTCTAATTCCAGAATTAGGGTCTGGTTGCCCGGAGGCTTCAAAGAGATTTGGGTGGGAGAAACCTCTAACCCTGTCCCCATTCTTTCCTGGCCTGCTACTTGGACCATGTTCCTGCTTACTACAAGGATCAATATTTTGGCACTGCTGGCAATGTCTCTACTTGCACTGGCCCTGGACTGTATATGGACAGTATCCCTGCCTGTACTGACTATGGATGGACAATATTCCTGCCTGCTGCCTGGACAATTCCATTCACTGTCGCTGACCACCTCCCTGCCTGCTGCCTGGATCAGGGCTCTCCCCCTGTGGACAATTGCACTACTAAAACCAGGGCTGTCTTTAATATGGTTTGGGCCCTGGGCAAACATTTTTTTGGGCCCTCCTCCAGCTTATTTTGGGCCTGTATGTGTTTTTGCAGGCACAGCAGCCCATTGATTTGAATGGGCTGCCATGCCTTTGTTTCCTGGAGAAAAAAGGTGCATACAGTTGCCTTGAAATCCATTCTACTTTTGCACCATGCTACTTACATGCAGTTCTTGCACACACAAATGCACTGTGTTTTTAAAAGCGTGACCTAAACATCTAAAAATGCAGCAAGTTTGACAGTGCAGGAACTGCAGATAAGTCACAGCAGACAGCAGAATGGACAGACAGTGCTGTATTTCATTGCTTGATGGGCATAGGTGTGCCGTGTGCTCAGCCTATTACATGAAGCATGCGCTTTTCTTTGCAGGAAATGCAGGCATGGCGGCCCATTCAAATGATGGGCCGCCAAAACACATACATGTGAACCAGCCAAGCCCAAAATAAGCCCATCAGGCAGTTAGATACAGACAGTAATGCCATGTGCTCTGAGGCCTCACTCAGCCTGGACTGCAGGTCTGTGATTTAAAGAGTTCCTGTATTTTACACATGGCATGGCCTGGGGTCCCATGGTGCAAAAGCAGAATGGACAGACAGTGCTCTGACCCCATGCCATGCCATGTGTAAAATACAGGAACTTTTTAAAACACTGACCAGGCCTGCAGTGAATCATTAAATATTATAAAGACTTTGGGCACACTCTACAGAAAACTTCTATTTACAATATAGTTTAGTAAACAGTGACATACCTGGAGGAGCAGGACATAAAGAAGAAGTCAGCCTCGGGAAGATCAAACTGGGATGCTATAAAATCACATTCTAATTCACTTTTATATACAGGCAGCACCCAGTGGCAGGAAGGGAGAAGTGCATGTCTAAAGGGAAGGCAGGGGTGCTGTACATTTTAAAACACTTGGAAGGGAAGCAGTACTGGCACTGGCTGCGTGCTGCTGATGATTTTCAGCGCTGATTTGTGGGCAACACAGGGGCTTAACGGGCAGCTCTGCTTTGGGGCCCCCAACAGTGACAGGGCCCTGGGCAGCTGCCCTTGTTTGCCCTATGGTAAAGACGGCCCTGACTAAAACCACAGGTAATCTTTTTTTTTTTTTTACCCATTACTCAGCAGAATGTATTTTAGGATGTGATTCTTTGTACAGTATGTACATGCCGTGTTAGAAATATGAAGGTCCTTCAAAAATGTGATAGATTGTAAGGAAATTGGATGTGTAATTTATGTCCCTAGAACACCTGATGGTGCTTCTTGGATGTTGGGCCTCTATGTGGCCAGGCTGTTAAAAAAGCTCACACATGTGGTATCACCATACTCAGGAGCAGCAGAATATATTTTGGGGTGTCATTTTTTCTATGTACATGCTATGTGTTGGAAATATCCTATAAATGGACAACTTTATGTAAAAAAATGCGTTATCATTTTTTTTCCACATTTTCCAAAAACATCTGGAAAAAAATTAACCATTCAATAAGACTCATTATGCCTCATAGATTATACGTTGGGGTGTTAGTTTTCCAAAATGGGGTCACTTTGTGGGCATTTCCATTGTCCTGGTGCTCCAGGGCCTTCAAAAGTTTAATAGGTGGTTGAGAGATTAGATGTGTAATTTATGCTCCTAGAACGCCTGAAGTTGCTACATCAGTGTCGGCCCTCTGTATGTGGCCAGGCTGTTGAAAAGTCTCACACATGTGGTATCGCCATACTCAGGAGGAGCAGCAGAATATATTTTGGGGTATCATTTGTGGAATGTACATGCCATGCCATGTGAGAGAATTAACCTGTTATAATGACAATATGGTGTGGAAAAAAAAAATCCTAATTTTGCAAAAAATTGTGGGAAAAAATGACAGCTTCAAAAAACTAACTATGCCTCTTACTAACCACCTTGGAATGTCTACTTTCCAAAAATGGGTCATTTGGGGGGTATTTGTACTTTACTAGCTTGTTAGGGTCTTAAGAAATGAGAGAGGCTGTCAGTAGTGTTGAGCGGAATACGCCATATTTGATTTCGCGATATTTCACAAACATATAGAAGAATATTTGTGAAATATTTGTTAATATCGAATATTCGTGATATTTTATAAAAAAGTGCGAATGCGAAATTGATTGCGAAATTCTTGTCCGCGCATGCGCATGCGCGCGAACAACACGCGAAGACGGAGATCATTTCCTGGATTACTAAACTAATATGCACTAAACACTAACTCTACTTACACAAACTTATATGACTAAACTAAAGCTATTTTTTTTTTTTTACACTGACTGACAAGGACAAAGACGAGGACTACAAATAATAAACTAATATGCACTAAACACTAACTCTACTTACACAAACTTATATGACTAAACTAAAGCTATTTTTTTTTTTTTTTTTATACACAAAACACAGAGACTAAACACACACTAAACTAAGCTACCTTAAAGAAATGTACACTTACACTAACTACACAGAAATCTATCTAACACTAAGCTACACTAACCTGGACAAAACAACACAAATCTGAGCTTTTAGAAAAGCTGTTGGGACTTTTGCTTTGAAAAAAGCATTTGGTTTTAGAAGCAGGAAACTCAGAACTGAAAGCACTATAGGAAGCACAATGCTAAGCTCTAAGATCGCAATACACAGTAAAAACGCACAGAAACACTCCACTCTTTCTAGCCACCTTGTTAATCTGCACTGAAATACTGCTGGGAGTGATCTTATATAATGGTCGTGCAGGCAGGTTTTCTATTGGTTGCTATGGAGGTTGCTAACCTCTGACAACTGTGGTAGGAGAAATCTGATTGGCTCTGATGCAAAAGAAGGGCAGAGAAAGTATTCGCGAATATTCGTAATACGAATATTCGCATTGCGAATATTCGGCAACATAAAAGGATCCCCTCAGCTACTCGGCCCAGGGTCTCTAATCATACCAGAAATGCTTTTAGACGTCGATGGAGATCACTAGGATGTGATCTGTTTTAAAAATAAATTTGAAAATATCACCGCGATATTCGAGTTATTCGTGAATACTTGAATATGCAATATTCGTAACGAATATTCGCAATGCGAATATTCTTGAGCAACACTAGCTGTCAGTACATCAGGTGTGAGCAAATTTATACATTTTCAGTAATTGGTACCATAGCTTGTAGACCTTATAACTTTCACCCAGACTAAATAATATCCAAATGTTTTTATTTGTTTTACCAAAGATATGTAGAAGTATACATTTTTGGCCAAATTTATGAAGAACATTTTTTTTTTTTTGCAAAATGTTATAATAGAAATGAAGAAAAATCTATTTTTTTACAAAATTTTCGTTTGTTTTTCATTTATAGCGGGGAAAAAAACGCAGAGGTGATCAAATACCACCAAAAGAAAGCTCTATTTGTGTGAAAAAAGGACAAAAAATTTGTTTGGTTACAGTGTTGTATGACTGAGTAATTGTCATTCAAAATGTGAGAGCATCGAAAGCTGAAAATTGGTCTGGTTATTAAAGTGGGTTTAAGTGCCCAGTGGTCAAGTGGTTAAGATAGAGAAATGTAAGGTGATGCACTTGGGGGCTTAAAACATAAACGCAAACTACTCACTAGGGGGAGACACTCTGGGGGAATCAAAGATGAAGAAAGATCTGGGGGTCATAGTAGAAGACAGACTGAGTAAAAGCATGGAATGTCAAGCCAGCAGAATATTAGCATGCATAAAAAAGGGCATATATATTTCAGAGATAAAACTATAATCCTGCCACTTAATAAAATTCTGGTTAGGCTGCATCTGTAGTATTCTGTTTAGTTCTGGTCACCAGTCCTCAGAAAGGATGTGCTGGAGTTGGAGAGTCCAAAGGAGGGCAGCACAATTAATAAGGGTATTGGAGGACCTCAGTTATAAGAAACAACTACAAGCACTAAACTTATTCTCGCTGGAGAAGAGATGCTTGAGAGGAGGATGATAGCAATTTACAAATGCTTCAATGGTGATCCCAGCATAGGAAAAATACTATTCAGTCTCAGAGAATGTAAGAGGACACAGGGCCACATGATGAGTTTGGAGGAGAAGCGGTTTAACCTTCAGTTGCTCTGGGGATTTTTCACTGCCAGAGTGATAAGGATATGAAACTCTCTTCCACAATTGGTGGTGGCAGCCAGGAGTATTAATATTCTCGAAAGACTCTGGGATGTGCATCTTAGGCCGCGTACACACGATGAGACATGTCCGAGGAAACATGTCCGACGGACCGTTTTCATCGGACAAGGCTAAAGTGGTCTGTTGGTCTGATGTGCGTACACACCATCGGACCAAAATCCCCTTGGACCAGAACGCGGTGACGTAGAAAACAACGGCATGATGAAAAAATGAAGTTCAATGCTTCCAAGCATGCGTCGACTTGATTCTGAGCATGCACGGGATTTTGGTTCGATGATTTTGTGTACTAACCATCGAACCTGTCCGACGGACAGGTTTTAGCGGACATGTTCTATCGTGTGTACGCGGCCTAAAAGAACATAACATATAGGTGTATGGGAAATAACTATCGATACTACCAAACATGGTTAAAAGCATCAATCTCTGCTGATTGTCTGTATCAATGTTACTGTGATTGTGTGTCTGCATTTAGAATAAAGAAATATTTCTACCCTCTACATTTTGGAGTGTGGTCAACAATCACTTGTTCATTTGGCTATCCACCCAGGCCGTTGACTGGACCTGCACCCAGTTGGTAAAGGGAGGATTGTCTCACCTGGAGCGGTACAATTTTGTATCTCTACCTGACACACATATACGCCTACAGTATCTCACAAAAGTAAGTACACCCCTCACTTTTTTGTAAATATTTTATTATATATTTTCATGTAACAACACTGAAGAAATTAAATTGTTCTACAATGTAAAGTAGTGAGTTTACAGCTTGTATAACAGTGTAAATGTTCTGTCCCCTCAAAATAACTCTACACATAGTAGAAAAGGGGGCGAATGGGGGCGAAGGACTAGTGGCTGAAGTTAGACCTAGGGCTGCCCATTCAATGGTTTGGGAGGGACTATCTCCGTACTTGATGAGAATTCATAAAAACATAAATGGTATAAAAATAATTTATTGGTATATAAAAATTTCAAAAACAAATAATTGTACAATTCTATGATTGGTCAACGTCGACTAGTTTTGCGGGCTTGCCGCTTCGTCAGGACAGCCAATCTACAGAATAATGCAATAAGAATATGTAATAAATACCAGCGATACAATATACGAGTGGTAAAAAACATTGGTAAAAAAGCTCACCGATTAAGTCAATTGATAATATGCGGAAGTCTCTGATATGTCCAAAACCGACATGCTTTTGATGTGAAAATCCAGAGATGTTAGCTGCCCCGTCTCCTGGCATGGTGGCCATCTGTAAGCCCGGGGGCCCCATAATCTTCTATTCCCTGGGGGCTCCATGAGTTGTCAGTCCCCCCTGCACACATGTGGTATCCCCGTACTCTGGAGAAGCAGAAGAATGTATTTTGTGAGATACTGTACATAGGTTGAACTGGATGGACTATTGTCTTTATTCAACCTAACCTACTATATAACTATGTAAGGGTGACGACACTCGTTCTCTTAATTGCTTTGCTGTGTTTCATCTTGCCACATGTGCTGTCAGTGGAGACTATGGGGCTGATTTACTAATGAATCTGCGCTGCGCCGGTACATGCCTTAATTAGTGCGCTGGATGAATCCCTAATTAGGCGCATGAACCGCGGCACAGCAGCGCGATGTGATTGATAACTAAAGCCGCCGCCGAACTCCCCTGTATAAGTCTATGGGGAAATCTTAATAGTGAATTTTAAAGGCTAATCTGCAAGTTTTGTCCTAAAAAGTGTTTGGGGACCTCATCCTGCCCCAGGGGACATGTACCAATGCTTTTTTATTTTTTAAAACGGCCGTTTTTCGGGAGCAGGATTTTAATAATGCTAAAAGTGCAATAATAAAAGTGTAAATTTTCCTTTAAATTTCGTACTATGGGGTCTCTAATGTCAGCATGTGAAAAAGCGCATGTTTCCCGTGGTTAGAAATGTCTCTGCACAAAATGTCATTTTTCAAAGGAAAAAAAGCCATTTAAAACTGACTCGCGGCAATAATGAATTGTCGGCTCCCGCAATTGCAGGAGAATTCATTCATTAAAAAAAGGAAAAAAAAAAGCGTGGGGGTCCCCCCAAATTCAATAACCAGACCCTTTAGGTCTGGTATGGATATTAAGGGGAACCCCGCCGTCAATTTAAAAAAAAAATGACGTGGGGTTCCCCCCAAATATCCATAACCAGACCCTTCGGTCTGGTGTGGAATTTAAGGGGAACTCCACTCCAAATTAAAAAAAAAATGGCGTGGAGTCCCCCCTAAAATCCACACCAGACCCCTTATCCGAGCACGTTGACCTGGCCGGCCGCAGAAAAGAGGGGGGGACAGAGCGCGGCCCCCCCCCTCTCCTGAACCGCACCAGGCCACATGCCCTCAACATTGGGAGGGTGTTTTGGGGTGCCCCCCAAAACACCTTGTCCCCATGTTGATGAGGACAAGGGTCTCTTCCCCACAACCCTTGCCCGGTGGTTGTGGGGGTCTGCGGGCAGGAGGCTTATCGAAATCTGGAAGACCCCTTTAACAAAGGGGCCCCCCAGATCCCGGCCCCCCCCCTGTGTGAAATGGTAATGGGGTACCTTGTACCTCTACCATTTCACGAGAAAAAAAATGTAAAGGTTAAAAAAGACAAGAGCCGGTTTTTGACAAGTCCTTTATTATCTTCTTTCTTCTTTTCTTCGGGTTTCTTCTTCCTCCTCCTTCTTCTTCCTCTGCTTCTGTCTTGGGTCTTCTATTCCCGCATCTTGCCCGGCGTGTTCTTCCATCTTCTGTTCCGCTGTCCTTCTCGTCCGCATCTTCTCTCCTTCTTCTTCTTCGCCGGAGCGCCGCTTCCAATTGAAATCCCCGCTGTCTGCCGGACCACGCCCCCCCCTCTGACGCCACGGGCAAGCTCTTAGGAGTGTGCTGCAAGTGCGTCAGAGGGGGGCGTGGTCACATGTCAGAGGGCGGCCAATTCAATTTGAAGCTCGTGCGCGGCTTTTTCTTTGCCAGAGTCGCCGCTTCCAATTGAATTGCCCGCTTTCTGGAACATGTGACCACGCCCCCCTCTGACGCACTGGCACCACACGGGGACTTTCCTAAGAGCTTGCCCGTGGCGTCAGAGGGGGGGCGTGGTCCGGCAGACAGCGGGGATTTCAATTGGAAGCGGCCGCTCCGGCGAAGAAGAAGAAGAAGGAGAAGATGCGGACGAGAAGGACAGCGGAAGAAGATGGAAGAACACGCCGGGCAAGATGCGGGAATAGAAGACCCAAGACAGAAGCAGAGGAAGAAGAAGGAGGAGGAAGAAGAAACCCGAAGGAAAGAAGAAAGAAGATAATAAAGGACTTGTCAAAAACCGGCTCTTGTCTTTTTAACCCTTTACATTTTTTTTTCTCGTGAAATGGTAGAGGTACAAGGTACCCCATTACCATTTCACACAGGGGGGGGGCCGGGATCTGGGGGCCCCTTTGTTAAAGGGGTCTTCCAGATTTCGATAAGCCTCCTGCCCGCAGACCCCCACAACCACCGGGCAAGGGTTGTGGGGAAGAGACCCTTGTCCTCATCAACATGGGGACAAGGTGTTTTGGGGGCACCCCAAAACACCCTCCCAATGTTGAGGGCATGTGGCCTGGTGCGGTTCAGGAGAGGGGGGGGCCGCGCTCTGTCCCCCCCTCTTTTCTGCGGCCGCCAGGTCAACGTGCTCGGATAAGGGGTCTGGTGTGGATTTTAGGGGGGACTCCACGCCATTTATTTTTTACATTTGGGGTGGAGTTCCCCTTAAATTCCACACCAGACCCGAAGGGTCTGGTTATGGATATTTGGGGGGAACCCCACGTCATTTTTTTAATAAATTGACGGCGGGGTTCCCCTTAATATCCATACCAGACCTAAAGGGTCTGGTTATTGAATTTGGGGGGACCCCCACGCTTTTTTTTCCTTTTTTTTAATGAATGAATTCTCCTGCAATTGCCGGGAGCCGACAATTCATTATTGCCGCGAGTCAGAGCTTAAATGGCTTTTTTTTTTTTTTTTTTTTTTCAGAATGTCATTTGTGCAAAGACATATTTCTAACCGCAGAAAAGTGGCGCTTTTATTCACCTGCTGACATTCCCCCCCCCCCCATGGTCTACGTAAATTTAAAAATAATTTATTCAAATTGACGTGGGGTTCCCCCCAAATTCAATAACCAGACCCTTCAGGTCTGGTGTTGGAATATTAAGGGGAACCCACCCAAATTAAAAAAAAAATGGCGTGGAGTCCCCCCTAAAATCCACACCAGACCCCTTATCCGAGCACGTTGACCTGGCCGGCCCGCAGAAAAGAGGGGGGGACAGAGCGCGGCCCCCCCCCCCTCTCCTGAACCGCACCAGGCCACATGCCCTCAACATTGGGAGGGTGTTTTGGGGTGCCCCCCAAAACACCTTGTCCCCATGTTGATGAGGACAAGGGTCTCTTCCCCACAACCCTTGCCCGGTGGTTGTGGGGGTCTGCGGGCAGGAGGCTTATCGAAATCTGGAAGACCCCTTTAACAAAGGGGCCCCCCAGATCCCGGCCCCCCCCCTGTGTGAAATGGTAATGGGGTACCTTGTACCTCTACCATTTCACGAGAAAAAAAAATGTAAAGGGTTAAAAAAGACAAGAGCCGGTTTTTGACAAGTCCTTTATTATCTTCTTTCTTCTTTTCTTCGGGTTTCTTCTTCCTCCTCCCTTCTTCTTCCTCTGCTTCTGTCTTGGGTCTTCTATTCCCGCATCTTGCCCGGCGTGTTCTTCCATCTTCTGTTCCTCCCGCTGTCCTTCTCGTCCGCATCTTCTCCTTCTTCTTCTTCGCCGGAGCGGCCGCTTCCAATTGAAATCCCCGCTGTCTGCCGGACCACGCCCCCCCCTCTGACGCCACGGGCAAGCTCTTAGGAAGTCCCCGTGTGGTGCCAGTGCGTCAGAGGGGGGCGTGGTCACATGTCCAGAGCGGCGCAATTCAATTTGAAGCGGCGACTCTGGCAAAGAAAAAGCCGCGCACGCTTCCAATTGAATTGCCCCCTCTGGAACATGTGACCACGCCCCCCTCTGACGCACTGGCACCACACTCCTAAGAGCTTGCCCGTGGCGTCAGAGGGGGGGCGTGGTCCGGCAGACAGCGGGGATTTCAATTGGAAGCGGCCGCTCCGGCGAAGAAGAAGAAGGAGAAGAAGATGCGGACGAGAAGGACAGCGGGAGGAACAGAAGATGGAAGAACACGCCGGGCAAGATGCGGGAATAGAAGACCCAAGACAGAAGCAGAGGAAGAAGAAGGAGGAGGAAGAAGAAACCCGAAGGAAAGAAGAAAGAAGATAATAAAGGACTTGTCAAAAACCGGCTCTTGTCTTTTTTTAACACTGACACTTTTTTTTTCTCGTGAAATGGTAGAGGTACAAGGTACCCCATTACCATTTCACACAGGGGGGGGGCCGGGATCTGGGGGGCCCCTTTGTTAAAGGGGTCTTCCAGATTTCGATAAGCCTCCTGCCCGCAGACCCCCACAACCACCGGGCAAGGGTTGTGGGGAAGAGACCCTTGTCCTCATCAACATGGGGACAAGGTGTTTTGGGGGGCACCCCAAAACACCCTCCCAATGTTGAGGGCATGTGGCCTGGTGCGGTTCAGGAGAGGGGGGGGGCCGCGCTCTGTCCCCCCCTCTTTTCTGCGGCCGGCCAGGTCAACGTGCTCGGATAAGGGGTCTGGTGTGGATTTTAGGGGGACTCCACGCCATTTTTTTTTTAATTTGGGTGGAGTTCCCCTTAAATTCCACACCAGACCCGAAGGGTCTGGTTATGGATATTTGGGGGGACCCCCACGTCATTTTTTTAATTTTTTTTTTAAATTTTTCTACCATGGGGGGGGGTGGGGGGGGATGTCAGCAGGTGAATAAAGCGCACTTTTCCTGCGGTTAGAAATATGTCTTTGCACAAAATGACATTCTGAAAAAAAAAATAAAAAAAAAAAAAGCCATTTAAAACTGACTCGCGGCAATAATGAATTGTCAGCTCCCGAAATTGCAGGAGAATTCATTCATAAAAAAAAAAAAAACAAAAGCGTGGGGGTCCCCCCAAATTCAATAACCAGACCCTTTAGGTCTGGTATGGATATTAAGGGGAACCCCGCCGTCAATTAATTAAAAAAATGACGTGGGGTTCCCCCCAAATATCCATAACCAGACCCTTCGGTCTGGTGTGGAATTTAAGGGGAACTCCACCCCAAAAAAAAAAAAAATGGCGTGGAGTCCCCCCTAAAATCCACACCAGACCCCTTATCCGAGCACGTTGACCTGGCCGGCCGCAGAAAAGAGGGGGGACAGAGCGCGGCCCCCCCCCCTCTCCTGAACCGCACCAGGCCACATGCCCTCAACATTGGGAGGGTGTTTTGGGGTGCCCCCCAAAACACCTTGTCCCCATGTTGATGAGGACAAGGGTCTCTTCCCCACAACCCTTGCCCGGTGGTTGTGGGGGTCTGCGGGGGAGGAGGCTTATCGAAATCTGGAAGACCCCTTTAACAAAGGGGCCCCCCAGATCCCGGCCCCCCCCCTGTGTGAAATGGTAATGGGGTACCTTGTACCTCTACCATTTCACGAGAAAAAAAAATGTCAAAGTAAAAAAAACAAAGAGCCGGTTTTTGACAAGTCCTTTATTATCTTCTTTCTTCTTTCCTTCGGGTTTCTTTCTCTCCTCCTCCTTCTTCTTCTCTGCTTCTGTCTTGGGTCTTCTATTCCCGCATCTTGCCCGGCGTGTTTCTTCCATCTTCTTCCCGCTGTCCTTCTCGTCCGCATCTTCTCCTTCTTCTTCTTCTTCGCCGGAGCGGCCGCTTCCAATTGAAATCCCCGCTGTCTGCCGGACCACGCCCCCCCTCTGACGCCACGGGCAAGCTCTTAGGAAAGTCCCCGTGTGGTGCCAGTGCGTCAGAGGGGGGCGTGGTCACATGTTCCAGAAAGCGGGCAATTCAATTGGAAGCGGCGACTCTGGCAAAGAAAAAGCCGCGCACGAGCTTCAAATTGAATTGGCCGCCCTCTGACATGTGACCACGCCCCCCTCTGACGCACTGGCAGCACACTCCTAAGAGCTTGCCCGAGGCGTCAGAGGGGGGGGGCGTGGTCCGGCAGACAGCGGGGATTTCAATTGGAAGCGGCGCGCTCCGGCGAAGAAGAAGAAGGAGAAGATGCGGACGAGAAGGACAGCGGGAAGAAGATGGAAGAACACGCCGGGCAAGATGCGGGAATAGAAGACCCAAGACAGAAGCAGAGGAAGAAGAAGGAGGAGGAAGAAGAAACCCGAAGGAAAGAAGAAAGAAGATAATAAAGGACTTGTCAAAAACCGGCTCTTGTCTTTTTTAACCCTTTACACTTTTTTTTCTCCGTGAAATGGTAGAGGTACAAGGTACCCCATTACCATTTCACACAGGGGGGGGGCCGGGATCTGGGGGGCCCTTTGTTAAAGGGGTCTTCCAGATTTCGATAAGCCTCCTGCCCGCAGACCCCCACAACCACCGGGCAAGGGTTGTGGGGAAGAGACCCTTGTCCTCATCAACATGGGGACAAGGTGTTTTGGGGGGCACCCCAAAACACCCTCCCAATGTTGAGGGCATGTGGCCTGGTGCGGTTCAGGAGAGGGGGGGGGCCGCGCTCTGTCCCCCCCTCTTTTCTGCGGCCGGCCAGGTCAACGTGCTCGGATAAGGGGTCTGGTGTGGATTTTAGGGGGACTCCACGCCATTTTTTTTTTTAGTTGGAGTGGAGTTCCCCTTAAATTCCACACCAGACCTGAAGGGTCTGGTTATGGATATTTGGGGGGAACCCCACGTCATTTTTTTTAAAATTGATGGCGGGGTTCCCCTTAATATCCATACCAGACCTAAAGGGTCTGGTTATTGAATTTGGGGGGACCCCCACGCTTTTTTTTTGGTGTTTTTAATGAATGAATTCTCCTGCAAATTCCAAGAGCTGACAATTCATTATAGCCGCGAGTCAGTTTTAAATGGCTTTTTTCCTTCAGAATGTCATTTTTCACATGCTGA
This sequence comes from Rana kukunoris, assembly GCA_029574335.1. Lineage (NCBI taxonomy): Eukaryota > Metazoa > Chordata > Amphibia > Anura > Ranidae > Rana > Rana kukunoris. The sequence continues at coordinate 9,836 of JAJQKJ010000965.1, read as the reverse complement.
CATTACACCCAGGGCCGCCATCAGGGGGGTACAGGCAGTACACCTGCAGGGCCGCCATTAGGGGGGTACAGGCATTACACCGCCCGGGGGTCCCCAGGGGCCCCCTGGGGCCCGGTTGGGAACCACCCTAAAACAAAAAATATTTTTTTTTTTTTTTTTTTTTGTTTAAGGGCTCCGAAGGTCCCCAGGGGCCCGGAGGCCACTAAGGGCCCCAGATGGCAAGCCCTTTTTTTTTAAATAAAATATATATATTTAAAAAAAATATATATTTTTTTAATATATTTGTTTTTTTTTTTTAAGGAAAGGGCCCAGAGGTCCCCAGGGCCCTGGAAGGCTACCCCCTTGTTTTTTTAACTTTTTTTCGATAAATGTTATATTTAAAAAATATATATATATGTATTTTCTCTCTTTTTATTTTTATTTGATAAAGAGCACAGAGGTCCCCAGGGCCCCGGATGGCTACCCCCCTTTTTTATATATATTTTTCTTTATTTCTTATTTCTGTCAAAATTTTTGTAAAGGGCCCCCCCGCTCCTCAATTTGTGGCACCACCCCCCCCCCCCCCGCTTCTCAATTTCATGCGGCAGCACCCCCCCCCCCGGTTCTCTGCTCCAGGGGGCCCATGCCTGAAGCTGTGTAAGGGGCCCCAAAATTCATGATGGCGGCCCTGTACACCTGTAAGGGGCCCGGGGGTCCGGAGGTGCCCAGATGCCTGGAGGCCCCCCAGCGCCCCAGATGGTAACCCCCCTCTTTTTTTTTTGTATATATATTTGTTAGTTGGTTTTTGTAGGATTTTTTATTAAAGGGCCAATTTTTGGAATTTAATATTTTTTTAGCAGTCTGGAGGTCCCCAGGGCCCCGGGTGGCAACCCCCCAAATTTTTTGTTATTAAAGGGCCAATGTTTTGGTTTAGGGGTCTGGAGGTCCCCAGTGGCCTGGTCCCCAGTGGCCCGGAGATCCCCAGGGCTCCAGATGACAACCCCCCACCTTTACAAAAAAAAAAAAAAAAAACATATGATATATTTTTTGGTTATTTTTTAAACATATATATATATAATATAATTTTGAAAGCTCCCAGAGGGCCCAGATGACAACCTTTTTGCTTCTAAAAATGTTATAAACATTTTCCCCAGGTTTGTTACTTTTTACTTTAATTTTTTTTTTAAAGTGTATTTTGTGCGTGAAGTCGAGAGAGAGGAGCTGGACTTGCAATCGCCATCCTTCTCCATGCCCCCGGTGGCAATGGTGGGTGTGAGGGGGGCCTCACTCCCCCACCTGCTACACTTGGGAGCCCGATGGGACAGAGGGACTCCCCCTATGAAGGAGTGTAGCCCACCCAGCCAGCCCTGTAGGTCCTTCGCCTCCCTTTATTTTAGGAGACCTCATGGCCAAAGTGTGTGCAAGTGTGGTTTTTTTTTTGGGGGGGGGGGGGTGGGCATACTAAGCACAGGCGTACCTTGCATAGCACACCCACCGGGAGCCGGGCTGACACCACCAAACTCAATTCATATGTAGCCGAGACCGGGATCCGAACCCTTGGCTGCAGAGGTGAACGGCTTGTCAGCGCAGTGCCATTCACGTTGAGCCACCACAGCTCCCACCCAATGTTATTTTTTTTTTTAGATTTTTGGTAGTTATTTTTTATTAAAGGGCCCAGAGCTCCCAAGGCAACCCCCTTTTTTATTATTTTATATATGTAGATATTGTAATTTATTTTTCATTAAAGAGCCCAGAAGTTTCTTTTTATTAAAGGGCCCAGTGGTCCCCAGGGCCCCCGGATGGCTACCACCCTTTTTAATATATATTTTTCTATATGTATTTTTTAGTAAAGGAACCCCCCGCTTATCAAATTGCGGCAGCCCCCCCCCCCCTTCTTAATATCAGGCGGCACCCCCCCCCCTATTCTCTGCTCCAGGGGGCCCATGCCTGAAGCTGTGTAAGGGGCCCCATAATTCCTGATGGCGCCCCTAATTGCCTCCCCCCCCCCCATGGTACGAAATTTCAAGGAATTTTTCACTTTTATTGGTGCACTTTAACCACTTCCATACCGCGCCTATTCTGGCACTTCTCTCCTTCATGTAACAATTATATTTTCTTCCTTGAAACTTACTCAGGACCCCCAAACATTATATATATTTTATTAACAAACACCCTAGGGAATAAAGTGGCGGCCATTTTTTCGGACACATTTCCAACAGTATTTGTGCCAAAAATTTTCTAACGTTTTTTTTTTTTTTTGGCTTTCCAAAAAAAAAACTGTTTCATGAATGACAAAATAAGAAAGCAGTAAAGCTAGGCCAATTTTTAGGGATAAGGTAAAAGATGATGTTACACCGAGTAAATAGATACCTAACTTGTCACGCTTTCATATTGCGCACACTCATGGAATGGCGCTAAACTTCGTTATTAAAAATCTCCATAGGCAACGCTTGACTTTTTTTCTCAGGTTACCACTTTTGAGTTACAGAGGAGGTCTAGTGCTAACATTATTGCTCTCGCTCTAACGCACGCTATGATACCTCACATGTGGGGTTTGAAGGATGTTTACATATGTGGGTGGGACTTGCATGCGTGTTCGCTTCTGAGTGCGAGCTACTAGGGACAGGAGCATTTAAATTCCTTTGTTATTTTATTTTTTTACTTAATATTTTATTTTTGCACTTGTTTGTCCCTTTGTTTGTATTATTTTTCACTTTTCTTCCTATTACAAGGAATGTAAACATCCCTTGTAATAGGACTAGTGTGTGACAGGTCCTCTTTATAGAGAAAGGCGGGGTCAATTAGACCCCACATCTGTCCTCCAGGCTGGAAAGCATGGAATTGGTAAAAAAAAAAACATCTCATGCTTTCAGCTGCAATCATGTTCGTTCAGCACAGTAGCGTAGTGTGTAGCATGTTCACCTAGCAGCAAAAGGGTTGCTGGTTCGAATCCCGCCCGTGACACTATCTGCCTGGAGTTTGCATGTTCTCCCTGTGCGGGTTTCCTCCCACAATCTAAAAACATGCTGTAAATTGGATCCTGTCTAAATAAGCCCTAATATGCAGTAGGATATTTAGGTTTTGTGCTTCCCTAGGCCTGACCAAATTTTGGCACCCCCCTAATAGAAAAATGACCCACCCTTCCTGTCAAGGCCACACCCTGTTTTTTTATGACCCACCCAGGAATTTTCAGGGGACACACACAAGTTCTGTGGGGGGGGACTTGGGGGGGCCCTTAATTTGCCTACTTTTTCGATCACTTCCTGTTTGGCTATGGGGCAGGAAGTGAAGGCCAATCTCCCCAAACGGACAGGGATAATACAAAATAAACTGACAGAGCTTCTAACCCCCCCCCCCCCCACCAACTCTATCCAAAATGAAAGAAATCCAAAAAATAAAAGTGATGATTATTGTTCCAGTTTAACCCCAAATTTCAGATCATTTTATTGAGAGGCTTAAGAAAATATAACCATGCCAATAGGCCACGATCCAGCGTTGCTAATATGTATGAATGTGTGTTAGGGACCCCCACAAACACCACCCAATGTTAAATCAACTATTTTCTTGTTTGTTTTGGGGATGCCTGCACCCCTGATAGGGTAAAGACACCTCACAAATGTTGTCACTTTCTACTTAATTCATTCACTTCCTGCCACACAGCCAAACAGGAAGTGAGGGAAACACCTGAGTAATGTTTTGTTGGGGACACAGATCAATATAAATAGTTTCCCATTTTGGAAATGGCATTTTGCTGTGTACACCCCAAATTAGTAGGAATCTTGGACTTTGGGGTCCATTTACTAAAGGCAAATCCACTTTGCACTACAAGTGGACAAGCAAGGAAGAAAACTCAAAACTTGGCGGGATTGGAAGTAAAAACCATCAGTGCTTCCCTTCTGATTTTCATTGCCTACGCTTCTACTGCAGAGCGGCTTTGCCTTTACTAAACCCCAAAGTAACTAATCATTTGGGGTGTACACTGCAGTGCAATTTGCTTAATGGTGACACTAGTTAGATTGACCTGTGCCCCGAAGAAAAGACCATTGGTAGGGTTTTAACCTCACTTCCTGTTCAGCTGTGTGACAGGAAGTGAAGCCAATTTTAGGAAAAGGGACACAAAGCCCAACCTAAAAACACTAGCAGGGGTTCTAACACTCAATTGGCTTCCCTCAAACAACCCACAATTAGAATAGGATTGTCTTGTGCTAGTTTCAAGCACAGCGCTGTAAATCAGCACTTCAAGCCTGTCCAAAAAAAACACAACCACCCCCCCCCCCCCCTCCAACAGGCCCTGTTTGCAGCTTTTCCTACATCTTGCACATGTGCTTTAAAAAGTCAGTCTGGACATCAGTTCTAGGAAACATTACTTACCGCTTTGTCCTTCCTTTTCTGGTGACTAAACATTTCATGCATACACACCAGGAAAGATCTTAGAGACAAATCACACTTGATGGTTTAGGCCCAAACTAGTTCAGCTGCAGCGGTTGAAATCCATAGCATGAAAAAAATATCACAAAACAAACTTCAAAATTTGAAAGTAATTTTATTGGTCCACAAAACAAGGAAAGCAAAAAAAAAAATTACAAATAAACACACCAAAAATATATAAAAACACCTAAAAACAAAAAAGACCAACGTTTATTTCACAGTCATTGGAAAATAAATCATGCTTTTGAAATAACAGGATAGACCCACAGGATTAAAACATTAGTCATTAACATCTTGAGAAACATTTAGCAAAATTATGTAGCAGAGAAAACATCAAAAAATACAAAACTTGCTCCAAAACATCTCTGTTTCACTCCGCCATTCCTTCCAGCCAGCAAATCTGCCCCCTCTGAGGGGCAGCTGACACGTGCAGTATCCACGCTTTTTATAACATGTGTGCTAATGAACCAATTGGAAACACATGAAGAAATGTCAGCCTCTAGTTTGTGTGCACTTGGAACTGCTTACACCTGTTAAGGATGTCCTTAAATTACTAAGCCAAAAAAAGAGCTTTCTGAGCATGCTCAGAAAGATGCAAGTCATTTTCAGGATGAAACTTCCAACTTCTTTTTCTAACTGTTCGAGCATGCCCAGTTCACTCGAAATGCAGTACCAGAATCAAATCTGCAATGGCGGATGAAAGCATTAGAGGTGTTAAATTTTTTTTTGGTCCCCATGAAGTGATGCTTTACAAGCTGAACGGGAGGTCTTATAGAATTTTTACGTAACAAACCTAAATAGTAATAATTTAAACGCCCCTGTCCCTAGTAGCTCGCAGTCAGAAGCGAACAAGCAGCATTTTTATTGTTTCCGGTTACCAGTTTAGATTTACAGATGAGGTCTAGTGCTATAAATATTCCTCTTGCTGTTACGCACGCTATGATACCTCACATGTGTGGTTTGAAGAATGTTTCCATATATGGGGCGGGCCTTAAATGTGTAAGCCCCGCCCACATATTGAACCCCCGTTCAAACCCCACATGTGAGGTATCATAGCGTACGTTAGAGCGAGAGCAATACTTTTAGCACTAGACCTCCTCTGTAAATCTAAACTGGTAACCTGAAACACATAAAAAAGCGTTGCCTATGGGTATTTTCAAGTACTGAAGTTTGGCGCCATTCCATGAGTGTGTGCAATATTAAAGTGTAACATGTTGGGTATCTATTTACTCGGTGTAACATCATCTTTCACATTATGGCCATAAATTGGGCTAACTTTAGTGTATTCTTAATTTGTAACCACTTGAGCCCCAGAGCATATTACTGGTCACTGACGGGGCCATTTTTTGCATTTCAACACTGCGTCATTTTGACTGACAATTGCGTGGTTGTGCGACGTGGCCCCCCAAAAAATTGGGCGTCCTCATCCTCCCCCCCCCCCCCCTAAAAATTCAATTTTTTTTTTTTGTTGGTGGTATTTGATCACCTCTGCGTTTTTTCTTATTTTTGCTTGACCCAAAAATATAGCGACAATTTGGTAACTAAAAAAACATCTTTTTTACGGTTTGCTATAATAAATCTCCCCCAAAATATATTCAAAAAATGTTTGCCCTCAGTTTAGGCCGATAAGTATTCTTGGACATCTTTTTGGTTGCAAAAAATCACAATAAGCGTTTGATTGGTTTGGGCAAAAGTTCTAAGTAGGGGTTGGTCTTATGGGTTTTTTTTGAATAATTTTTTGTTTTACTAGTAATGGTGGCTATCATTTGTTTTTTCTGTCTAATGCGACATTGTGGCGGACACATTTTTGTGAGATTTGGCATTTTTGTAGCGAGCAATGGTATATCAATGCATTGCTTACTATAAAAATGACACTGGCAGGGAAGGGGTTAACACTAGGGGCGCGGAAGGGGTTGAATATGTTACCTGGGTGTGTTCTAACTGTAAAGGGGGTGGGACTGTGTAGGGGAAATGACAGATCGCTGTTCATACATTGTAGGGACAGACGAGCAGGCATTCCCCCCCCCCCTGACAGGACCGGGATAAAGGGGAACTCCACCCCAAATTACAAAAAAAAACGGCGTGGGGGTCCCCCTTCTGGTGCACAACAGGCTCTTAGATTTGATCTGGAACATAAGGGGTTAAACCCACGCCAAAAAACGGCGTGGGGTTCCCCCTCAGATCCAGACCAAACCCTTCTCCCAGGCACGCAGTCTGGCCGGACAGGAATGGGGGTGGGGACGAGCGAGCGCCCCCCCCCTCCCTGAGCCGTACCAGACCACATGCCCTCGACATGGGGAGTGTGTGCTGTGGGGGAGGGGGGCACTGCCCCCCCACCCCAAAGCACTCTTGTCCCCATGTCGAAAGGGACAAGAGCCTCTTCCCGACAACCCTGGCCGTTGGTTGTCGGGGTATGCGGGCGGGGGGCTTATCAGAATCTGAGAGCCCCCTATATTAAGGGGGCCCCCAGATTCTGGCCCCCCACCCTATGTGAATGAGTATGGGGTACATCGTACCCCTACCCATTCACCGGGTGGAAAAGTGTAAACAAAAAAAAAACACACAGAAAAAAATAATTTATTAGTCAGCTCCGGGGGTCTTCTGCCGGGACCCCCCCCACCACCACCCATTGGGCCCCGGGCTTCGCCGTCTTCTGCCGGGGGGGGACACCCACCGATGATCTCCGCCATGTCCAGCCAGGCCCCCACCCCAAAATAAGCTCTTTCAGATCCGGGGGGGCCGGCCGAAAGAAGCAGAGAACAACGGGGGCGGAGCCCCTCGGTCTTCCAGACGTTTTCTGCCGGGGGGGCTCCAGCCCCGCACCGGTCTTCGCCGCCGCCTTCCGCCGGGGGGGACACCTACCCCCCCCCCGGTCTTCGCCGCCGCCTTCCGCCGGGGAGAGAGACCCCCACCGATGCTCTCCGCCATGTTCGGCCAGCCCCCCTACCCCAACAAAGCTCTTTTACATCCGGGGGGGCCGGCGGAATGGCGGAGAACAACGGGGCGTCGCCACTCTCTCGGTCTTCTAGCCGTCTCCTGCCGGGGGGGGGAAACACCCACCCCTCCCCGCATGCTCGACTGTGCCCCCACCCCAAAATGCTCTTTTACATCCGGGGGGGGGCGGCCGAAAACAGCGGAGAACAACGGGGGTGTCGCCCCACCTCGGGCTCCTCCGCTTCGCTGGCTCCTCCGAGGCCAGGCTTCTTTTACCGTCCCGCCGGAGGGCGCCACTCTCCGGGCTTCTCGACGTTTCTTCCGCCGCGGGGGCCAGGCCTTCTTCTTTCGCCCCCTTCGATTTTTTCGGCCTGGACGGGGGTCGCACATCCCATCCAGGCTTGGACGTGCGGGCTTCTCGACGCCGTCTTCTGCCGCTGCCCCCTTCACCACGAAGCTCCGTGCTTGTTTGATGAGGCAGCGGCTTCCGTCTCTTCTCCGGGGCGAGGGTCGTACATCCCCACCCCGGGTTTCCTCCCGGCTTCTGCCTGGCTCCTACTGGGGGCCAGGGCTTCTTTTGCCGTCTTCCGCCGGAGGGCGCCACTCTCCGGGCTTCTCGACGTTGTCTTCCGCCGCGGGGGCCAGGCCTTCTTCTTTGCCGCCCCTTCGATTTTTTCGGCCTGGACGGGGGTCGCACATCCCATCCAGGACTTGGACGTGGCGGGCTTCTCGTCGCCGTCTTCTGCGCGCTGCCCCCTTCACCACGAAGCTCCGTGCTTGTTTGATGAGGGCAGCGGGCTTCCGTCGTCTTCTCCGGGGCGAGGGTCGTACATCCCACCCCGGATTTCGTCGCCGTCTTCTGCCGCTGCCCCCTTCACCACGAAGCTCCGTGCTTGTTTGATGAGGGCAGCGGGCTTCCGTCGCAGTCTTCCGCCGCGGGGTGACACTCGCGGGCTTCTTCTTCCATTCGATGTTGACACGGCGAGGTCCGGCGCTGAAATGCCTTCTGAGCGGCGGGCAAGGACTTATATTGGCATTGGGCGTGGGCGTGGTTATGCCAACATGTGACCTTAACCCATGTGACAGTGATGTGACGTGACATCACTGTCACATGGTTAAGGTCACATGTTGGCATAACCACGCCCACGCCCAATGCCAATATAAGTCCTTGCCCGCCGCTCAGAAGGCATTTCAGCGCCGGACCTCGCCGTGTCAACATCGAATGGAAGAAGAAGCCCGCGAGTGTCACCCCGCGGCGGAAGACTGCGACGGAAGCCCGCTGCCCTCATCAAACAAGCACGGAGCTTCGTGGTGAAGGGGGCAGCGGCAGAAGACGGCGACGAAATCCGGGGTGGGATGTACGACCCTCGCCCCGGAGAAGACGACGGAAGCCCGCTGCCCTCATCAAACAAGCACGGAGCTTCGTGGTGAAGGGGGCAGCGGCAGAAGACGGCGACGAGAAGCCCGCCACGTCCAAGTCCTGGATGGGATGTGCGACCCCCGTCCAGGCCGAAAAAATCGAAGGGGGCGGCAAAGAAGAAGGCCTGGCCCCGCGGCGGAAGACAACGTCGAGAAGCCCGGAGAGTGGCGCCCTCCGGCGGAAGACGGCAAAAGAAGGCCTGGCCCCCAGTAGGAGCCAGGCAGAAGCCGGCGACGAAATCCGGGGTGGGATGTACGACCCTCGCCCCGGAGAAGACGACGGAAGCCCGCTGCCCTCATCAAACAAGCACGGAGCTTCGTGGTGAAGGGGGCAGCGGCAGAAGACAGCGACGAGAAGCCCGCCACGTCCAAGTCCTGGATGGGATGTGCGACCCCCGTCCAGGCCGAAAAATTCGAAGGGGGCGGCGGCAGAAGACCCTCAAAGTTCAAACACCTTCACCAGGTGAATGGGTAGGGGTACGATGTACCCCATACTCATTCACATAGGGTGGGGGCCCGAAATCTGGGGGCCACCTTATTAAACGGGGCTCCCAGATTCTGATTGGCTCCCGCCCGCATACCCCGACAACCAATGGCTAGGGTTGTCGGGAAGAGGCTCTTGTCCCGATCGACATGGGGACAAGAGTGCTTTGGGGTGGGGGGGCAGCGCCCCCCTCCCCCAAAGCACACACTCCCCCCATGTCGAGGGCATGTGGTCTGGTACGGCTCAGGAGGGGGGGGGGGCGCTCGCTCGTCCCCACCCCCATTCCTGTCGGCCAGACTGCATGCCTGGGATGAGGGCTTGGTACGGATCTGGGGGGAAACCCCACGCCGATTTTGGCGTGGGTTAACCCCTCACGTTCCGGACCAAGCCGGAGAGCCTATTGTACCCCTGGGGGGGAAGCCGCGCCGGTTTCACATTTGAAATTTGGCGCGGAGTTCCCCTTCAGTGTCAGCGCAGCCCGAGAACAGCTCGGAGCTTGCCGTGCGCCGCTCCAGGCAGTGCAAACACTGCTACGCCGCCTGGTATTTACCAAGGATTTCCCGGCGTACTGAAGAGGCGCGCGGTGAGCTCC